>CM053026.1:192788560-192792112 GCA_028564925.1 Lithobates sylvaticus | reverse complement strand
CTAATAGCCTCTACGTAGTTCCGTCGTACGCAACGAACGTCACCACGTTCAGAATGATCGGATTTTCCGACAACTTTGTCCGACCGTGTGTATGCAACACCAGTGTCAGACAAAATCCGTCAGAAAAAATCCGACAGATTTTGTGGTCGGAATATCCGACCGCGTGTACGGGGCATTAGGCTGCATTCACATTACAGCGTTTTCAATCACGGGTAGATCCGATTTGACAGCGCTGATGTGTGAATGATAAAACGCAGACTTTGCATTTGAGATGCCATTCATTTGAATGACACCTCAAATTGCGGTGCGATTGTCGTGCAATAAAACGTGCTACAATCACGGCAATGCGCATCGCGGGACGCATGTCGCCCCAAAGTAGCTTCTGAACTATTTTTGGGCAACATGCGTCCCGCGATGCAGGTTGCCGCGATTGTAGCACGTTTTACCGCACAACAATCAAGGCAGACCTGCACCGCGATTTGAGGTGTCATTCAAATGAATGGCATCGCAAATGCGAGTTCCACGTTTTGTCATTCACACATTAGCATTGTCAAATCAGAGGCAGATCTGCCCGTGATTCTAAACGCTGTAGTGTGAATGCAGCCTTAAAGTGGTTGTAAAGGCACAAGGTTTTTTTACCTTCATGCATGAAGGTAAAAAACCTTCTGTGTGCAGCAGCCCCCCTAATACTTACCTGAGCCCCCTCTCGATCCAACAATGTCAACAAGAGCCTTGCCTCTCCAGGGACTCCCGCTGCTGTCAATCACAGCCAGTAGGCCAATCAGGAGACAGAGTGGGTGGCGCCAAGCCACAGCTTTGTGTGTGAATGGACACACACAGCCATGATTTGGGAGCGTGCCTGCTATGGTGCCCCCACTGCAATCTGCTTGCTGTGGGGCACCCAGCAGGAGGGAGGAGCCAGGAGCGCTGGCATGGGACCCAAGAAAAGGAGGATCTGGGCTGCTCTGTGCAAAACCCCAGCACAGTGCAGGTAAGTATAATATGTTTGTTTTTTTCTTGTTTTTTTTTAAAACAAGGCTTTAATATCGCTTTAAGTGTCCTGCTCCCTGTATTTCCCAGTATGCTTATACACAATCCCCTATATAATGAAAACGCAAAAGCACATGATAAATGCCTCTAATTGTTTTATTTGTATTTAAAATAAACATGTCATGAGAGAAATACAGAGGTTGCCATTGCTGACCATTCATTCTAAAAATGTTAGTTTCCTGGCTGGTATGCTGATGCATTGACTTAAACACCTTATGCCACTGACTTAGAATAAGCATAGATATAGGGAATCTTGCTGGTTTCAAGTCTGTGGCTCAAAACATATTTATTTAACTATGTAAACTATATTTATACCTGACAGCCAACCAACAAAAAAGTACTTCTAGAAGGAGGTCAGCAATGACAACTCTTGTACTTATTTCCGCTCCCCCCCCTGCACATAAAAAAACAGCCTCCTCCTGGCTCGCACACGAAAAGAGTCCCCGCTGGCTTTCGCTACACTTTTAGTGTGGCGCCAGTCTTAAGCCCCATACACACGGTCGGACAATCCGCGGACCAGGTCCGTCGGATCATGTCCGTCGTACTTTGTCCGATGTTGGTTTTGCGTACACACGGTCGGACAAAGTTGTCGGAAAATCCGATCATTCTGAACGTGGTGACGTTTGTTGCCTACGACGGGACAACGTAGAGGCTAGTAGCCAATAGCTTTGGTCTTGTAATGTGATCTGAGCATGCGTAGCACTTTGTCCGGTCGGACAACCGTACACACGATCGGGTTTGGTGTGATCGGACCGGGTTGACGGCAAATCTTTCCAGCAGGAGATAAGACTTTGTCCGTCGGACAAACCGACGAACACTGTCCGATGGTGCATACACACGGTCTGATTTTTCAACAACATTGTCCGATCGGACAGAATCCATGAAAAAGTCCGACTGTGTGTATGGGGCTTTATGGGGCGGACTGGGCCCGGGGGGGGCTGATTATTTCACTTATTTGTATAATTACTAGGGAATTCATAGTCATTATACATATAAGTGAAATAATCCTATGATTACAATCAGTGGCAGCAAACACAAGTCCAAATATCTTACACGATAGGAGTAATCTTACTAATCCAGTGACATCTTGTGATAGCACATACAGTATAGGCGAGCAGGTCCTAGTTTAACTAAAACAAAGTCCCAGATAATATCTTACGTATTAGCTAAGATCAGTAGTATAAATATTTCTTCTCGACAACATACTGTACAATGTGCAATGCATATTATATTATCCATGTCAAATCTCAGTATTATATAAAACTGAATTTCTCATTGTTAATTCTTGTAGTTATTAAATTATTTATCTAGCAATACACACCAAAACTGAGTATGTGCAGCTTGTCCCCAAGGCTCTGTTATATCAGCAGATGGATTAGGGACTGTGGAAGAAGGGGAGGAACAGAGAAGATGGGATTAATCAGCCTTTCTACACAATGCAGAGGATTAACCCCTTGGGTTCCACAGTGAGTATAACAAGCATGCTTTACTGCATAAACAGACTGATTTTACTGTTGTGGGTTTAGTAACACTTTAATATCTTTGTAGATCAGAGGCGAAAACAATATTTTAACCACCTGATTACTGTGCACTTAAACCCCCTCGTCACCAGACCAATTTTTAGCTTTTGGCACTGACGTACTTTGAATGACAATTGTGCGGTCATACAACGCTGTATCCAAATGAAATTTTTATATAATTTTTTTCCCACAAATAGAGCTTTCTTTTGGTGGTATTTAATCACAGCGGGTTTTTATTTTTTGCTAAACAAACAAAAAAAGATGGAAAATTAAAAAAAAAAAAAAAATCATGTTTAATAGTTTGTTATAAAATTTTGCAAACAGGTAATTTTTCTGCTTCATTGATATGCGCTGATGAGGCGGCACAGGTGGGCACTGATAGGCTGCACTGGTGGGCACTGATAGACTGCACTGGTGGGCACTGATAGACTGCACTGGTGGGGACAGATAAGTCGGTACTGATGGGGACAGCAAGATGGCACTGATGGGCACGGATGAGCACTGGTAGGTGACACTGATGAGCACTGGTAGGTGACACTGATGTGCAGCACTGCACTGTGGGCACTGACTGATGAGCACTGGTAGGTGACTGATGTGCAGCACTGGCACTGTGGGCACTGACAGATGGCACTGTGGGCACTGACAGATGGTACTGTGGGCACTGATAGATGGCACTGGTAGGCGGCAATTTTTTTTTTCTGCCTCGCGCTGTCAGTCCCTCTCACTGCCGCCGGTGATCGGAGGAAAAAAAGCCGATTACCGGCTCTGTTATTGTCACATGATCAGCTGTCATTGGCTGACAGCTGATCACGTGGTAAGGGGTCGGGATCGACCCCTTACTCGGATCTGTGATCCAGCGAGTCTCACAGACTCGCTGATCACAGAGCGCACCGCTCGTGCCCTTCAGGGGGCGCGCAGGCAGCTCGTGGCCGGGACGACGTCAATAGACGTCGTCCCGGCATCTTAGATCCGCGCTGTAGCC
>CM053026.1:192761060-192783560 GCA_028564925.1 Lithobates sylvaticus | reverse complement strand
TCCAGACGGAATAGCTCTACTAAAAATCCAACGTTATTACAGTGATATCCCCCACTGAGCTGTTGTGTTCTGAGAGGGGGACGCGGGAGGTGGCCTGGCCTGGGACGCCCCCCGCCAGAACACTCCGATCAGCGCTTTCAGACATTGGCTGAGAGCGCTGATCGGGAGCCGGTCGACTGCTGGTTTTCCAGCATGCTCGTCTGACAGAAGCTGGCTTCTGTCGGACAGGGTGGCATACATATGGGCTGAATGTCGGTCAGTTTTTATTGAACTGACCGATGTTGCCTGGCATTCGGGCCGTGTACGGGGCTTTACTTGGTGTACATCAAGAGACATTGCATAAAGTATGCAGGTAGATTGGTTTATGCTGCTGTCTTACGAGAATGGAGACACGTAAAACAAATCTGTAAGGACAGCAAAGTACATTCCCTCCATATCCCATCCTGCCTCAGTTTTGTAGAATGCAATAGTAGGAGTGGATCATTAGAAAAGGGGGAAAGAACATGGGTCCTTTAAAGGTGAGGAAGGCGTTTTAAAGGAGGAAAGACGTAGATCAGGTTGAACCAATGCCACGTAGTCACCAGGACACTCACAGCGCAGACTAGAGGATCCCTTAGGCCCCGTTCGCACATGGGGGATTTGGAATCAAGAGCAGAATCGCCACTATTCTGCCTGTGATTCCAAATCACGGCAAAACATGCACAAATGGCACCCCAAACATGGCACGAAAAAGGTTTAGCATTGAAGGGATAATCAAATTACTCTGAGCTCCATAATAAAGATCTGAAGTCAAGCTTTCTCAGATGACCAAGTACTATATACTGAGAGGGTATACAGGGCTTCTGTCCAGGTCAATATGCTGATATGTGTCATGAGAACCTTCCAAAACAACAGGAGAAAGAATCATCTTGACTCAGCATTGGACTTTCTATCTGCCATGCCAGTGCAAGATTAATTTTGCTGGTCAAGCATAAGGGATGGTTCAGAGACTGTTCCATCTTGTCCCATGCTGTCCTGGATGGCAGGCATATTGCACCAAGAAAACAAAGGTGCCAAGGCGCTGTATCAGTCAAATATAGACAATCTATTAGTGCATCTAGGAGTTTCCAAGCAGTAAGATATAGGCCAGGAGCTGCAGGCACAAATTAAGTGGAAGGCCTGCATGACTGGGTTTGACAGGCTAGGATGCAGTTAGGTATGGGTTAAGTTTTATTGGAGTACAGGCTTTAAATTTATTGGTGGAGAGTAGGGTAGGGTAGGGTGTTTTTACAAGGGTCTAGTGGGGGGAGGTGCTGTCCCTGCCATCAGTTGGTCAGGGGACAGCACCGGACAAGCTTCTCCCACCCTCCTGCCCCATTTTTAATTGGATATAGGTACTTTATTTGACTGGTGTTTTTTTTTTGGGGGGGGGGGGTATGGTAGTTATAGCAGTGAGCAGAGGTCGCAGGGTTTTTGAAGGCAGGGATGGTTTTTCGTTCTTTGGAGAACGAAGGGTTGGGCCCATCTTCGGTATGGGTGTACCTGTCCGAATAACTGTCAGAAGTATATGGGATTGGTTAGCTGGCTGTATCGGCTGGAGAATTAATAAACAATTGTCCCCAAGTCGGTGTAGTTGTGGCTGGGGGCTATAGAGATGCAAAATTTGGTGCCAGATACAGCTGGGTGGTCATTCAAGTGTGCCTTCAAATATCCTAAGACCTAGTAAAAGAGTTGGTAGTTACATCAGAATGTTATGTTTTGATTCAATTGTGAATGTAATGTTAATATAATAAAGAAAAAATATTGTTATTGATGGTTGTTCAATAAAAGGGCTATTATGGCCATTTAAACCCAAAGAAAGATGTTTGGTCTGAGTTATATTTTTTCATTAAAAGGTTTGTAAGTGGTAGTAAAGGTAATTGGATAAATGGCACAGCAGCCATAACATGGGCAATACCCCAGTCATGGATAAACCAAAGTTAAAGGTATGTGCTGAAAGCACAAACCAAGCGCTCACAATTGTCCAACACAAAAGAAATCACATAAAAGTGAATGAAGTAGCAACAAAGTGGTGGTGGGAAGATCCACAGTTGACAACATTAATAGACCAGCCAGCGAGGGGAACCAGGTGTGGGATGGATGGGAACCCTAGTGGGGAAGTAGAACAGGGAAACGAATATCCGCAGCTGCTGGTGAAATCAGATCCAAGGGAAATCTGGAAGATTTAGGCAAATGGAGGGCAGCACTGAGGTGGAGGGCAGTAATCCAAAACACAGTAACACAGACTAAGAGAGGGATCGATTAGCTGGATGATGGTGAGCCGGGACTGCTAGAATAGGACCACAAACGGCATCTGTACCGGCCTCAGGACACCAAGACAGCAACTGATGCCAAAGAGAAAGTGGGCGGACATACGTGTTTTGGGGATCCACCCCCTTTTTAAAGACAACCCACTGTATGCTAAACAACTAGCTTTATAGCCGACAGTAGGGGAAATGCAGGTGCCACTGTGGGAATGTAACAAGAAAAAGAAAGATGGCATAGAGAGGAGGAGGAGGGGGAGGGGGATTACACAGGCAGCAGTGGAGAAACGAATGAGACCAAACATACATCGCCACTGTATCATGAATTAATATGCATTATAAATTAAAAAGGAGGGATTTGTTTTGTGTATAAAACTAGAAGTGAGTACAAGACTATTAAAAGCAAAAAGATAAGAAAAATATATCTGAAGGAAATACATAGAGATTACCAAAAAAATCAGCCGCCATAAGCCAGCTCAAAGATCAGCCGGACTACAATACCCAACAATACAGTATCAATATAAATAACATTATACATTAAATATAACTCTCTGTATATACATAATTATTTACACATTCTAGAATCCTATGAATAATATGAACACAGATGTAGGCATATATAGGTAGTTACAGTACAGGTCCTTTCACACGGGCTTGTCTTCTTCCAGCTCTTTTACGAGCGGTGGCCCGGGCTTGTGTTGCCGTCGCCTTCTGCTTCTTCTACTTCTTTCTTCTTCCGATGTTGACACGACGCTGTCTCTGGCCGTAATGGCAGAGACACGCTGTGCTGTGACTTATATAGGGACAAGGGGCGGGTCACCTGCTCATGTCACATGGTGACCCCTTATGATGGCACAGTCCCGAAGGATGCTGGGACTGTGACATCATATTGGGGCGGGGTCACCATGTGACATGAGTTGGTGGCCCCGCCCCTTGTCCCTATATAAGTCACAGCACAGCGTGTCTCTGCCACTAAGGCCAGAGACAACGTTGTGTCAACATCGGAAGAAGAAGAAGCAGAAGCAGAAGGCAACAGCGACGGCGACGGCAACACAACCCCGGGCCACCGCTTGTAAAAGAGCTGGAAGAAGGAAGCGGAGGCCCGGCAAGAAGAACAGAAGAGACCCCCGAAGTCAGATCAAGAGCCCCAGATGGCGGCGGCGACGAAGAAGAAAGCCGGGCTCCTCCGCTAGTGAAAGAGCTAGTAAAAGAGCAGAAGATAGCGGAGGAGTCCGGCGAGAAGACCCCCCAAGACGGAAGAAGACCCCTGAGCTGTGCAATAAAGTATTTTTAAAAATTGTGTAGTTTTTTTATTTACATGTTTTTCCTTAGGTGAATGGGTAGGGGTACATCGTACCCCATACTCATTCACATAGGGTGGGGGGCCAGTATCTGGGGGCCCCCTTATTAAAGGGGTCTCCCGGATTCCGATAAGCCCCCCGCCCGCAGACCCTGACAACCAACAGCCAGGGTTGTCGGGAAGAGGCCCTTGTCCTCATCAACATGGGGACAAGGTGCTTTGGGGTGGGGGGGCCGCAGGGCCCCCCTTTCCCCAGGACACCCACCATGTTGAGGGCACGTGGCCTGGTACGGCTCAGGAGGGGGGGCGCTCGCTCGTCCCCACCTCCTTTCCTGACCAGCCGGGCTGCGTACTCGTATAAGGGTCTGATATGGATTTGGGGGGACCCCCACGCCGTTTCTTCGGCGTAGGGATTCCCCTTTAAATCCATACCAGGTGACGGGGCTAGCGCGGTGGCATTGACTTCCTTCGCTAGTCCCGTCTACTTGGAGTCACGTTCTAAATGAACAGACTTCCTTTCAAAAGTCCCACGGACTAGCACACAGACGGCGGGATTGTGTCCGGCAAAACTTAACCTTTTAACCTTTTTAAACTTAAAACTAGGTCCGCTGGACTTTTGGGAGAAAAAAGTCCGCCGGAGCCCCACACATGGTCGGAATGTCCGGCGGACTCTATTCCAGCGAACAATCCCGCCGGAAAGTCCGATCACGTGTACGTGGCCTTAGGCTTAATGTACACGGGACGTTTTCAACAACCTCTCCTGAACTATTTAACTTGACAGATTGTAACCGACGTTTAAAAACTTCAGTTTTGCCACGCTTACATGCCGCGTTTACATGCCGTGTTTGTGTTTAGTAGCGTTCTTTTTCAAATAGTCAAAAAATTTAAAACGCCTGTAAATGAAACACAGCTAAACTCAAGTTACCACGTTTACACACGTTTACAAGCTGTTACAGGTGTTTGGCATTTCAAATGCCTCTGAACATCCGTCCTGAATGCATTTTTTTTGCTTTCCAAAAAATGCTTCTAAACTCAACTGCCTAGAAACAACTATAAACGACCCTGTGTACATGTACTGATTAGATAACATAGAAGTGAGTTCAGGGGCAGCGGAAAAAAATGCCCAACTGCTCCTAACGTCCGTTTACCAGCTGCAGTGTACATGAAGCCTAAAGCCCCATGTACATGGGACGTTTTTACAACCTCTTCTGAACGATTTAACTTGACAGATAGTAACTCACGTTTAAAACGTCAGTTTTGCTGCGTTTACATGCCGCGTTTAGTCGCGTTTGCGTTTAGAAGCTTTTAAAAAAAATATATATATATATTTTTTTTTTAATGGACAAAAACGAAAAACGCCTATAAACGAAACGCAACTAAACGCGGGTTAGATGCGTTTGGTGTCTGAAACGTCAGAAACGTCCACGTCTGGACCCATTTTTTTGCTTTAGAAGAAACGCTGTTAAACGCAACTGCCTAAAAACGGCAATAAACGAGACTGTGTACATGGTCACATAGGATAACATTGAATGAGTTCAGGGGCAGTTGAAAAAAGCATCCAACTGCCTCTGAATGTACGTTTAGCAGCGTCCCATGTACATGGGGCCTTAATATCCCACACTAGTGTTTGTAACCATAGGTTACTTTGTATCAATCAATACAATAAAAACAGAAGCAACAGAAACTATGAGGAAAAAAAAAAATTTTTTTATATATTTTTTGGGGATATTTATTATAGCAAAAAGTTAAAAATATTGCATTTTTTTCAAAATTGTCGCTCTATTTTTGTTTATAGCGCAAAAAATAAAAACCGCATAGGCGATCAAATACTACCAAAAGAAAGCTCTATTCGTGGGAAAAAAAAGGACGCCAATTTTGTTTGGGAGCCACCTCGCACGACCGCGCAATTGTCAGTTAAAGCGACGCAGTGCCGAATCGCAAAAAGGGGCCTGGTCCTTTGGCTGCAAATTGGTCCGGGGCTTAAGTGGTTAAACTGCTTACAATGTGTTGTAAATAAAAGAATAAAAACTAAATAAAAACTATATATTAAAGGGGGATGGTATTCTTTTAGGAGATATAAAAAGAATATTAAATAAATTGTCTACTAGGTATGTACCTCTTATAGATTGTAGATCCACATTGGCTAAAATATTATACAGAAAAACGGAAAAATTCCTATCAAAATACTTACCGTAATTTTCCTTTCCTGATAAACTCCATGGCAGCAACATGTGGGTTTAGTCATGCCTCTACTACCCTATAGAACACTACTCCCATAAATCTTTGCTCCCTGCCCACGGCCGTGTTCGGTAACTAGCCTACTCCAGCCATTTGGGAGGGAACTCCTGCTGCCATGGAGTCCATCAGGAAAGGAAAATTACGGTAAGTATTTTGATAGCAATTTTCCATTTTCCTGACAGACTCTATGGCAGAAACATGTGGGAAATAACTCGCCATACACACCCGAATTGTTGACCAGGAAACTGCTCTGTAGATTACTTCAGGCACAACATGACGTGAGGCCACCCATGACGTCGAGAGAATTCTAGTAGAGTGCGCTGTAACCTCCTCAGGAGGAGCCAAGTCCTTCTCTTTGTAAGCCCATTGGATAGCTTGAACCACCCATGCTGCAATGGATCTGACAGAAGCCCTGAAGCCCTTGTTCTTTTCATGGAACAAAACAAAGAGGTAGTCTGATCGTCGAAAAGAAGCTGTCGCCTCCAAGTATTGCTTCAAGATAACTCTCATATCGAGAGGATGTGGTTCCAGACTTCCAGCAGAATTAAAGTTAGGCAGTGTGATTTCCTGGTTTTCATGGAAGACTGAAGTGAGAGTGGAAATAACCTCTTCAGGGCAGCCTAGTGCCTCCAACCTTCCCCTCTCAACAACCAGGCCTTTAGGCGCAGATGATCTGGCTCCGATGATCTGGCAAAGAAATCGGATCCCTGACACTGAGGAGCGCTAGGAGGGGAAACCAAGGCCTGTTGGGCCAGTAACGAATTATGGCTATCACCTCTGCTGTCTCTGACCTGAGTCTCTGCAGGAACTGAAGAATGATGGGGGTTGGAGGGAAGTCATAAGCTTTGCAGAACCACCATCTCTCCGTCAAGGCGTCCACCCCGTAGGCCTGAGGATCCCTGTACCTCAAGTAGTACCTCGCCAGCTTCTTGTTGCAGGGGGAGGCAAAAAGATCGACTTCTGGGGAGATCCCTAATGTCAAGATCCAACTGAATACCTCTTCGTGGAGAGACCACTCGTTGTTGTCTAAGAGGACTCGGGAAAGGAAGTCTGCCTGGACATTCTGAACCCCGGGTACATATGTTGCTGTTAAGTTGACCAGGTTATTTTGGGCCCAAGACATAATTGGTTCTACCTCTCATAGTAGTGATAGACTTTGAGTACCCCCCTGTCTTCTTATGTATGCCCCTGTCGTGGTGTTGTCTGGTCTGAGTAGAACCGAGGTTCCTGATATCAGATGGCGAAATGCCAGAAGGGCCTGGAATTCTGCTCTCAACTCCAAGATGTTTGACACCGTTCTTCTGGAAGGAAACACCCAGGTGTCCTGTGCTACTTCTGTCAAGCAGTGGGCGCCCCAGCCCTTGTTGCTGGCATCTGTTGTTATTGTTACCCATGATGGTGATGGGAAGAATGGAGTGGCAGTTGCAAATATTTTCCCGCTGGAGCCACCACAGAAGGGAATTTCTCATGGACGAAGTAATTCGAATAAGCGGGGCTTTGTTGCCTGTCCACTGATGAAGAAAGCTTTTTTGGAAGAGCCTCATCTTCCATTGCGCCCACTTCACCATCGGAATCGTGGCCACCATAGCACCGACAATGCTCAGGCACTGGAGCGCATGGAGATGATAAACAGAGAGAGCTGGATGAATTCTGTCTCGGATTATTGAGATCTTCTCTTCGGGTAACGAGATGGTGCCTCTGACTGTATTGAAGTGGGCTCCTAGGAACACCAGAGACTGAGACGGATCTAACTGACTCTTCTCCAAGTTCAGGAGATAACCTGACCCCTGTGTACCAGGAGTTGGTCCTTGTCTTTAGACAACAGTAGAAGGTCATCTGAATAATGATTCAAACAAATCCCTTTGGTTCTCAGGAGAGCCACAACAGCTAACAGTACCTTAGAAAAGACACGTAGAGAGGTCAATAGCGAGAAGGGAAGACACGTGAACTGTAAATGAAGTCTGCCCACAGAGAAGCAGAGAAATTGTTGAAAATCTTCTGCAACAGGAACATAAAAATAAGCGTCTTTGAGGTCTATGGAGACTATCCAGTCTCCCGATTGGACGGACTGCTGGATTGTGGACAGCATCTCCATCTTGAACTTTTCTTTTTTGATAAAGCGTGTCACACTCCGGGTATGGCGGGAAATGGGAGGTGGATCCCCTATGTCAATGAGGCGATAGCACGGGTTGTATTGGAGGACCGGTTCTAATGTTGCTACTGGTTTTCACCAGAGCCCGCCGCAAGGCGGGATGGGCTTGCAGCGGCGGTAGCAACCAGGTCGTGTCCTCCAATAGCAACTCGACCCCAATTACAGCTGAGAAAGGCACGGTACACAGGGATAAGGCAGAGGCGAGGTCAAACGTAGCAAAAGGTCGAGGCAGGTGGCAATGGTTCGTAGTCAGGGGCAACAGCAGGGGTCTGGATACACAAGCAGGAGCAAAACACACAACGCTTTCACTGGGCACTAAGGCAACACAAGATCCGGCCAGGACAGGAAGGGGAAGTGGGTTTATAAAGTGTTTTGGGTGTAACAGTAATTTGGGCCAGGCACCAATTACTTGTGCGCTGGCCCTTTAAGAACCAGGCGAGTTGCGCGCGCGCCTGGGGAGCGGGGACGTGCGCGCAGGGAGACACAGGCGGGGGCAGGTGAGGAGAGAGAGATGCGATCCCCGGGCGGACGGAGGCCGCCGCGAGGATCGCATCCCATCGGCAGAGCAGCTCCTGCGGTCAGAGGAGCTGACCGAGGCGCTGCAGGACAACGGGCGCCGTGAGCGCTCCGGGATGGAGGGGACACCCGGAGCGCTCGGCGTAACAGTACCCCCCCCTTGGGTCTCCCCCTCTTCTTGAGTCTCCCCCTCCTCCTGGAGCCCCAGAAGCTGAGGATGAGATCTTTGTCTATGATGTTACCCTCAGGTTCCCAGGACCTCTCCTCAGGACCACAATTCTCCCAGTCAACAAGATAGAACCACTTACCTCGGACGGTTCTAGAGGCGAGGATCTCTTTAACGGAGAAGATGTCGGAGGACCCGGAGACAGGAGCAGGAGCGATGACCTTGGTGGAAAAGCGATTAATGATAAAGGGTTTGAGGAGGGAAACATGGAAAGAGTTGGGGATGCGGAGGGAAGGGGGAAGATGCAATTTGTAGGACACGGAATTGATCCGAGCCTTGACCTTGAATGGACCGAGGTAGCGGGGACCCAACTTGTAACTGGGGAAGCGGAACCTGATGTACTTGGAGGAGAGCCACACCCTATCACCAGGGGAGAAGACAGGAGGAGGTCTTCTTTTACTGTCAGCATGTTTCTTCATGCGAGAAGAGGCCAGGGCAAGCGACTTTTGAGTCTCTTTCCAGATGGACGACAGCTCTTGGGTGACTTCGTCTACAGCAGGGACGGAAGAAGTGGGGAAGGGTAGGGGGGGGTAGAGGATGACGGCCGTATACTACAAAGAAGGGTGATCTAGAGGAGGACTCAGACTCCTTCAGGTTGTAAGAAAATTCGGCCCAGGGCAAGAGGTCAGCCCAGTCGTCTTGACGAGCAGAGACAAAGTGTCGCAGGTAGGCCCCAAAGATTTGGTTGACTCTCTCCACTTGTCCATTGGACTGTGGATGGTAGGCAGAGGAAAAGTCCAGTTTGATTTTCAATTGACTGCAGAGGGCTCTCCAGAATTTAGACACGAACGGAACGCCTCTATCCGAGACGATGTGAGATGGAAGTCCATGAAGACGAAAAATCTGGAGGAAGAAATGTTTTGCAAGTATAGGTGCAGAAGGGAGACCTGGAAGCGGGACAAAATGCGCCATTTTGGAGAAGCGATCAACGACCACCCATATGGCTGTATGGCCGTGGGAAGGAGGAAGGTCCGTGATGAAGTCCATAGCTATGTGGGCCCAAGGTTGTTCCGGCACAGGCAAAGGATGAAGAAGACTAGCAGGCTTTTGGTGAGGGGTCTTGTCTCGAGCACATATAGTACAGGCTTGTACAAAGTCCGTCACATCCTTTTTTAAGGAGGGCCACCAGTAATACCTGGAAATCAGTTGGGAGGACTTCTTGACTCCAGGATGACCAGCTAGCTGAGAGGAGTGGCCCCATTTGAGAATCTGAAGACGAAGACGTGGGGGGACCAAGGTTTTCCCAGGAGGAACTTGCACCAAAGAGGCAGGGGCAGAAGAGATCGGACACTCAGGGGGTATAATGTGTTGTACCGGAGACTCGGACTCAGAAGTATCGGTGGAACGTGATAGGGCGTCAGCCCTGACATTTTTGTCCGCGGGACGGAAATGGATCTCAAAATTGAAGCGAGCAAAAAACAACAACCACCTAGCTTGACGTGGGTTTAATCGCTGGGCAGACTGGAGATAAGAGAGATTTTTGTGATCCGTGCAGATCGTGATGGGGTGAACGGATCCCTCAAGGAGATGTCTCCAATCCTCAAGTGCCAGCTTAATGGCCAGTAATTCACGGTCTCCAATGGCATAGTTCTTTTCGGGGGGAGAAAAGGTCTTAGAAAAAAACCCACAGGTTATGTTCTTGCCCTTAGAATCTTTCTGAAGAAGCACAGCTCCAGCTCCCACAGAGGAGGCATCGACTTCCAGGAGAAACGGTTTGAGAGGATCAGGCCTGGACAAAACGGGTGCAGAGGCAAAGGCAGACTTAAGGCGGTTAAATGCCTCATCAGCTTGAGGAGGCCAGGACCTAGGATTCGCAGCCTTTTTGGTTAGCGCCACAATAGGCGCGACAATGGTGGAGAAGTGAGGAATAAACTGGCGATAATAATTGGTGAATCCGAGGAACCGCTGAATGGCCCGTAGTCCAGTAGGACGTGGCCAGTTTAGGACGGCGGAAAGCTTCTCAGGGAACATTTGGAGACCTTGTCCAGAGACTAAGTAACCCAGGAAGGGAAGACTGCAGCGTTCAAAGAGACATTTCTCTAGTTTGGCGTAAAGATGGTTATCTCGGAGCCGTTGGAGTACTTGACGGACATGAAGACGATGCACCTCCAAGCTAGAGGAGAAAATCAGGATATCGTCCAGATAGACAACAACACAAGAGTACAGCAAATCCCTGAAAATCTCATTTACAAAGTCTTGGAAAACCGCAGGAGCATTGCATAAACCAAAAGGCATGACGAGATATTCAAAGTGTCCGTCACGGGTGTTAAAGGCGGTTTTCCATTCATCGCCTTTACGGATACGGATGAGATTATATGCGCCCCGGAGGTCCAGCTTGGTAAAAATTCTTGCTCCGCGCAAACGGTCGAAAAGTTCAGAGTTAAGGGGCAGCGGGTAACGATTTTTTACCGTGATCTTATTAAGATTACGATAGTCAATGCAGGGACGTAAGGACCCGTCCTTTTTGGCGACAAAGAAGAATCCTGCTCCAGCAGGGGAAGAAGACTTGCGGATGAAACCTCTTTTGAGGTTTTCCTGGATGTAGTCTGTCATAGCTTGTGTCTCCAGGATGGAGAGAGGGTAGATCCTGCCCCGGGGCGGAGTGGTGCCAGGAAGAAGATCAATAGGGCAATCAAAGGGTCTATGTGGCGGCAGGACCTCAGCTTGTTTCTTGCAAAATACATCGGCAAAGTCCCGGTAGGGTTGGGGGAGACTAGGCAGAGAGGTAGCGACGAAAACTTGTTTAGTGGGCACCGCTTTGAGGCAGTGCCTGTGGCAGGAGGGACCCCAACTTTTGATGTCCCCCGAGGCCCAGTCGAGGGTAGGAGAATGTAGCTGGAGCCAGGGTAGGCCCAAAAGGATCTCAGAGGTACAGTTGGGTAACACAAAGAAGCTAATCTTTTCGTGATGGAGAACTCCAATCTTCATGAGGAGAGGTTCAGTGCGATAGCGCACGATACAGTTCAGGTTTTGACCATTTACAGAGGTGATGAAAAAAGGCTCGACGAGACGGGTAACTGGAACATTAAATTTGTTGATGAGTGAAGCTTCAATGAAGTTTCCTGCCGAACCAGAGTCCAGAAAGGCCACAGCGGAGAAAGAGGACTTCTTGGGCAACGAAATCCCCACTGGAACCGTCAGACGTGGAGAGGAGGAATCCCCACCTAGTAACGCTTCTCCCACGTTAGCTAGGTGCGAGCGTTTCCCTGACGCTGAGGGCGGATAGAGCAATCCTTTTAAAAATGGTCAGGACTGGCGCAATACAGGCACAGATTATGGTCTCGGCGGCGAGTCCTCTCTTGTGTGGTCAGGCGAGACCAATCCACTTGCATAGCCTCCTCAGCGGGAGGCACAGGAACAGGTTGCAGAGGATTCTGGAAGAGAGGAGCCAGGTGAGGAAACCGCCTGACGCGAACCAAGTCTCTTTCTTGGTGTAGCTCTAGGCGTCGTTCGGAATAACGCATGTCAATGCGGGTGGCCAGCTGGATGAGTTCGGACAGGGTAGCAGGAATTTCTCGTGCGGCCAGCACATCTTTGACGTGACTGGATAGGCCCTTTTTGAAGGTCGCGCAGAGGGCCTCATTGTTCCAAGAGAGTTCAGATGCCAGGGTGCGGAACTGAATGGCGTAAATCGCCTACTGAAGAATTCCCCTGGACAAGGTTCAGGAGAGCCGTCTCGGCAGAGGAAGCCCGGGCTGGCTCCTCGAAGACACTGCGAACTTCAGAAAAGAAGGCCGGGATTGAAGCTGTGGCAGGATCCCCGGTCCCAAAGCGGTGTAGCCCAGGCTAGGGCCTTATCAGATAGCAGGCTGACCACGAACGCCACCTTTGACCGCTCTGTGGGGAATTGGTCCGATAACATCTCCAGATGGAGGGAACACTGGGATAGGAACCCTTGACACAGTTTGGGATCCCCATTGAACTTGTCAGGAAGAGACAGGTGGATTCTAGCGGCAGCAGTTCACGGTGGAGGAGATGCCGGAGCAAGAGATGGAGATGGCAGAAGCTGCTGCAGCATAGCAGTCAACTGCGCCAATTGCTGACCCTGTTGAGCGACCACCGTGGTCAGGTCCGAGAGGCTTGGCAGCGGGACCTCAGCAGGATCCATGGCCCGATCTACTGTCACGCTCCAGGTATGGCGGGAAATGGGAGGTGGATCCCCTATGTCAATGAGGCGATAGCACGGGTTGTATTGGAGGACCGGTTCTAATGTTGCTACTGGTTTTCACCAGAGCCCGTCGCAAGGCGGGATGGGCTTGCAGCGGCGGTAGCAACCAGGTCGTGTCCTCCAATAGCAACTCGACCCCAATGACAGCTGAGAAAGGCACGGTACACAGGGATAAGGCAGAGGCGAGGTCAAACGTAGCAAAAAGTCGAGGCAGGTGGCAATGGTTCGTAGTCAGGGGCAACAGCAGGGGTCTGGATACACAAGCAGGAGCAAAACACACAACGCTTTCACTGGGCACTAAGGCAACACAAGATCCGGCCAGGACAGGAAGGGGAAGTGGGTTTATAAAGTGTTTTGGGTGTAACAGTAATTTGGGCCAGGCACCAATTACTTGTGCGCTGGCCCTTTAAGAACCAGGCGAGTTGCGCGCGCGCCTGGGGAGCGGGGACGCGCGCGCAGGGAGACACAGGCGGGGGCAGGTGAGGAGAGAGAGATGCGATCCCCGGGCGGACGGAGGCCACCGCGAGGATCGCATCCCATCGGCAGAGCAGCGCCTGCGGTCAGAGGAGCTGACCGAGGCGCTGCAGGACAACGGGCGCCGTGAGCGCTCCGGGATGGAGGGGACACCTGGAGCGATCGGCGTAACAAAGCGGTTCAGATGGGTCAGATCTATGATGGCTCTCCATGCCCCACTTTTCTTTTGGACCACAAAGAGAGGAGAATAAATTCCCATGCCTCTCTGGTTGACTGGGACAATGATGGCAGTGCCTTGAACCAATAAAGATTCTACGTAAGCTAAGATAATCAGCCTTTTTTCTTCTGAAGCCAGAAGAGAGGTGCGGACCCACCTAGCTCTGAAGGTCCAGGCATGACCTGATGAGACCATCTTGACAGTCCAAAAGTCTTGAATTGAGGCCGCCCAGACATGCCGAAAGTGGAAAAGACGAGCCCCCACCTGGCCTGTCTGAGCGGGCCCAATCTCAAAAAGACTTGGTCGGCTCTCTCTCCCCTGCCGAACCGCTATTGGTGGATTTCTTGAAGGATGATTGTCTTGTCTTCCAAGACCTGGAGAATTCACGGCCTGGTTTGTAGCTTAGAGCTTCCCTGGCTCGCTCCTGATATTGTTTCCTTGGAAAGAATCTTCTCTGGCCTTGCAAACGCCGATCTTGAGGAAGGAACCCCAACTTCCCACCAGTGGCTCGGGTTATAGCATTATCCAATTTGTTGCCAAAAAGGGAAGAACCCTCAAAAGGGATTCGGCACCATACCTGTTTTGAAGCTGGGTCAGCCAGCCAGGGACGGAGCCACAGGGCCCGTTTGGCGGTGACAGATGAAAGCATGACCCGGGCCACCAGGCGGATGATATCGAAAGAGGCCTCCCCCAGAAAAGCGGATGTTAGTCTCAATTCTTGGATAGGAGAACTCTTTGCTACATATTCCGAGATGTTCCTAAGTGTCTCGTTCACACTATCAGTCCAGACCTCCATGGCCTTGGACATAGCCTCCAGGGCTAATGCTGGCTTACAGGCCATACCTGCTGTAAGATAAACTCTCTTCAGATCAGAATCAATCCGTCTATCTAAGGCGTCCTTAACTACTTCCCACCCGGCCACTGTACATATACGGCCGGGTTTGAGCCGTCTACTTCTGATAGGACGTTCCGGAACGTCCTTCAGAAGTAGCGGGACGCGGCGCATCTCGGATCGGCAGGAGGGCTCTGTGATTGGCCCTCCTGATCACATGACGGCCGTGTCGAATCACAGCCATCATGTGATGTAAGCAAACAGCCGGTTGCTAGGCAATCGGCTCTCCTCTCCTCACACGGAAGTCGTCGGTGAGGAGAGGAGAGCGGATCGCTGCAGCCGGCTGGTGATCAGTGAGTATTAGCTGTTTTTTTACAGCTTTTTACTCACTGATCACCAGTGTAGTGTCCCCACAGTAAAACACACATGTCCCCACACATGTCCCCAAAACACACATGTCCCCAAAACACACATGTCCCCAAATAATAAAAACACATGTCCCCAAATAAAAACACATGTCCCCAAATAATAAAAACACATGTCCCTCACATATGTCCCAGTAAAATAACATGTGCCAATGATTATCTGCACACATATGTCCGTGATCATCTGCACACATATGTGCATGATCATTTGCGTACATATGTCCGTGATCACGCAAACCAATTATTATACACTTAACGGAATTTTTTTTACAAAAAACATGTAGCAGAATACATTTTGGCTTAAATTTATGACAAAATTTGATTTTATTGGATTTCTTTTAAAAAAGAAAGGAGAAAATATTGTTTTTTTTTCAAAATTTCCGCTATGTTTTCGCTTATCTCGCAAAAAATAAAAAACGGAGACGCGAATAAATACCACTAATCTCTATTTGTGCGAACAAAATGATAAAAAATTCATTTGGTTACAGCATTGCATGACCGCACAATTGTCACTGAAAGTGTGAGAGCGCTGAAAGCTGAAAATTGGTCTGGGAAGGAAGGGGGCGAAAGTGCACAGTATTGTAGTGGTTAAAGAAGAATGTATCCTCCAAGGGAAGTGTCACATGTTTTACCAGCCTCATCATGGCTGCATCCACCAATGGGGCCGACTCCAAATGCTTGACCTCTTCCTTCTTGAAGGGATAGAGCTTTGAAACTTTAGATAGCATGGAGTTCTTCTTCTCCACCTTGCCCCATTCGTCTGTAATGACTTCACCAAGTTCAGCGATGAATGGAAAATTGACACGTTTCTTCTTTAGTTGTTTAAAGAATTTCCTTTGTTTGGTGGGAGTGGCCATGGGATCCTCCCAATTTACGTTTTCTCTAATGGCCTTAACCAAGGGGGAATGCAGAGCAAAATCGAACCCCACACAGGAACTCTCTTCATCAGAGTCACTTTTCGAGATGGCAGCCGAAGGATGGCTTGGCAGAGAGGACTCCCAAGTATCTTGAACTTGTGTCTCCCCTACTGGAGAACGTGGAGACTCAGCAGGAGGAACATAGGACTGGCCAGTCTCAATGCCCCTGAGGGATTCCTTAACAATCTTCTCAACCAGGGTCTTAAGCTGCTGGTCCGCATCCCCTCTCTCACTAGATGCCTTGGCATAGCAGAGATCACATAGAGACTTTCCTGCAGGTACTTGTGCTCTACAGCCCCAGCAGACACAACTAGCTGAGTGACTGGAGTGAGTCATTGAAGAGCGAGACCGTTCCTCGCTACGGTGTCCCGATCTTGAGGGTGAACCGTAATGCTTAGTCCTGGAAGAGGAGCGCCGGTGATGCAATTTTGAAGAGTCACTTCCTCTGTGAGAGCTGTGTCATTGTTCTGACCTAGAAGGGCTGAGGAAAGAAAAGGAAAAAACAGGGAACACAATAGTCAGGGTAAAACAGTGGCCAGACAGACCGAAAAACAAAAAAAAAACCACCAAGAGGAAACAAAACACCTCTAAGTACCTTTTGTGAGAGGGCTGGCCACAGGCAGGCGGTGGAGAGTCCATGTCTCTAGAAGCATCCATCAGGGCTGTAACGACACATAGATAAATACCAAGGACAGGAAAGCATCTGCCCACCTGTCCCCAGAGAGCAACCTACCAATAGCATAGACACAGGGGCAAGGGGAAGTTGCCGCAATAGCCCGCAAGCATTCCCAAAGCTTGCAGGCTATTTCCCCTATTTAAATAAGGCGTCACCGATGCGCAGCCTGCCTAGCAGTGGCTAGGACTCTGACTTCTTCCAGCGTCTCCTCCAGTGCCCACTCCATACCCTGCTAATAGCTAGGGCTTAGCGGAGTAATGCGACCTTCCACTCCTAAAGTCGCAGCTCGGCCAATCTTGATCGTGGGAGAGGGAAACTTCGGGTAGGAAGACCACCACTAGGTCCTTCGGAGGAGGACAAAAAAGAACACGGCCGTGGGCAGGGAGCAAAGATTTATGGGAGTAGTATCCTATAGGGTAGTAGAGGCGGGACTAAAGCCACACATTGCTGCCATGGAGTCTGTCAGGAAATAAACATTATTATTATACATGATTTATATAACGCCAGCAGTTTGCGCAGCGCTTTACAAAATTAGGTCAGACAGTACAGTTACAATACAATTCAATACAGGAGGAATCAGAGGGCCCTGCTCGTTAGAGCTTACAATCTTGGAGAGAGGATCAAGTGATACAAAAGGTAATAACTGCGGGGGGGGTGATCTGATGGAGAAAATTAAAGTACAGTTGTTAGGTAGGGGCAGGATAGGCTTCTCTGAAGAGAAGGGTTTTCAGGGATCGTCTAAAAACAAACAGAGTAGGAAACAGTCAGACAGATTGGGGTAGGGAGTTACATAGGATAGGGGAGGCTCGGGAAAAGTCCTGGAGGCGAGCATGGGAGGAGGTGACGAGGGAGCTAGAGAGCAGGAGGTCTTGGGAGGAACGAAGAGAACGAGTAGGTTGGTATTTTGAGACTAGCTTAGTGATGTAGATGGGGGCCGAGTTGTGGATGGCTTTGTAAGTTGTTAACATTTTGAATTGAATTCTTTGGATGAGTGGAAGCCAGTGGAGGGATTGACAGAGAGGAGTAGCAGACACTGAACGGTTGGTAAGGTGAATGAGCCTGGCAGCAGCATTCATGACGGACTGAAGGGGGGATATCTCATGTAAAGGTAATTTCGTGAGTAAGGAATTGCAGTAGTTGAGGCGGGAGATGACCAGGGAGTAATTTAGGAGCTTTGTGGTGTCATTGGTTAGAAAGGGGTGTTTTTTGGAGATGTTGTGGAGGTTGAAGTTGCAAGCTTTGGACAGTGATTGGATGTGGGGCCAAAAGTTCAGAGTCTAGGATAACACCTAGAACCTTGGCTTGTGGGAACGGGCTGATAGTAGTGCTATTGATCTTGAGAGAGAAATCAGGGGAAGAGGCAGGTGGGGGAGGAAAATGTATGAGCTCGGTTTTGGATTGATTGAGTGTGAGGAAGTGGTGTGACATCCAAGCTGATATGTCTGTTCGTAAATTAGTGATACGTGAGGAGACTGAAAGAGTGGGTTGAGGGGTAGAGAGATAGATTTGGGTGTCGTCAGCGTAGAAACTGAATTGTAAGCCATGGGAGGCTATTACCTGACCAAGGGAGAACGTGTAGTTTAAGAATAAGAGATATCCAAGAAGAGAAACTTGGGGGACACTGACAGAGAAAGGAAAAGGAGAAAGTAGATTTGAAAGTAACACTAAAGGTGTGGTTGGACAAGTAGGATGAGCACCAGCGAAGAGCAAAGTCACAGAGACCAAAAGCATGGAATTTCTTGAGGAGGAGGGGGTGGTCCACTGTGTCAAAGGCAGCAGAGAGGTCCTGGAGTAGGAGTACAGAATATTGGCCATTGGATTTAGCCAATAGCAGATCGTTTGTGAGTTTTGGGAGAGCAGTTTCCGTGGAGTGTTGACGGCAGAATCCAGACTGAAGAGAATCAAGAAGGTTTATTTTCGGGGAGGTGGTCGCTTAGTCTGTTGTAGACCAGACATTCAAGGAGTTTGGATAAAAAGGGGAGCAAGGGGATGGAGCGTAAATTGTTAATATTGGTGGGGTCAAGTGAGGGCTTTTTTAGAGAGAGTTGGGGAAGATGCTAGAGGAGGGAGAGATTGAATGTGTGAGTTAGAGAGTGTAGGATAGAGTCAAAGGGTGACTGTAGCATTTGTGAGGGAACAGGGTCCCGGGGGCAGGAGGTTAGGTGGACGTTAGAGAAAGGTTTGGCAACCTCGGCTATAGTGGCAGGTTTGAATAAAGGAAGTAATGATTGTACATGTAGATATGGAGTGTTAAGTGGAGAAAGTATCTGTACAGTGGAGATCTCCTCATGAATTGTATCAATCTTCAAACTGATTGGCAATCTCCGGGGCAGTGAGTGAGTGGGTGGAGGCAGTGGAGGACGAAGTAGAGAGTTAAAGGTAGACAAAAGTTGCGCGGCTGTGTTTTTTAAACTTCTGGTGTCATCTATTAGCCAAGGTTGTAGGAGTTGGAGCCTGATTCTCTGTGTAGTGAGGTGGAGCAGTGTGTCCAGGGAGGATAAAAGTGATGTGTTGTAGCCAGAAGTGGCTAGGTTGGGGCAGGACAGGGATGATATTTTGTCATAGAGGTGATCAGCAGCAGAGTTGAGAAGAGAAGGGGTGAGGTGGTGAAGGTTTCTACAGGTAATTGTTAGGTGGTTGGAGGGAGTGGAGGTGGAAGAGAGGGAGAGAGTGAAACTAAGGTAGTGGTCATAGAGAGAGAAAGGATTGTTGGAGAGGTTACACAGAGTGCATAGGTGGGAGAGCACGAGGTCAAGGATGTTACCGTCAGAGTGAGAAGAATCATGTTTCCATTGCTTCAGGTCAAAGGAGGAGGTTAGACTGAGAAGTTTGGAAGTAGCAGGAGTGTTAGTATTAGATGTTGAAGTCACCAAGAATTATTGTGGGGATTTCAGAGGAGAGAAATTAGGGTAGCCAGGCAGAAAAGTCATCAAGAAAAGCTGGTTCTGGTCCAGGGGGCCAATAGATCACAGCTAACCTTAGAGAAACTGGAAAAAAAGACAAATGCAATGTGCCTCAATGGAGGAGAGTGACAGAGTGGGAGGTGGGTGAAGGACCTGAAAGGGTCTATGTGGGGCTACAAGGATTTGGACTCTCCCTCACTTCCATTCACTGGGTCTGGGGGAGTGAGTCCAGAGAAGGCAACCATGGGAGCGGGCAGCAGGAGAACCAGTGTCAGATTCATGAAGCCAGGCTTCAGTAATGGCGAGTAGAATAAATGAGTTAGCGATAAAGAGGTCATGGAGAGAAGTGAGTTTGTTACAGACAGAGCGGGCATTCTAAATGGGCGAAAGAGAAGGGGAGTCTGGTCTTGGGAAGAAGAGGAATGGCAACTAAATTGTATGGATTGCGGCTGCTACCAGAGGGTGCAGGGTTATGGGTGTGTTGGGTAAATTTAAGTGATGGAGGCCCAGGGTTTGGGGACATATCACCAGAGGTTAGGAGAAAAAAAGGATGATGGAGGTAATGTGGTAGTGTGATTTATGTAAAGGGACATGCCCCAGTGACCTGGAGGTTTTATTAGCGTGTGGATTTAGAATTAGCAGGAGTTGGTGAGTGCAGTAACAGAGAGAGAGCAGAAGTGAGGGAGTTATATATAAGCTATGGGGTGGAGAAGAGGGGTGAAGGAAAGAGAGCTTAAGAAAAGAGGACACAACTGTCAGAAGGAGTGTCAGAGAGCGCATGTTGAGTGGAAGGAGAGCATTTAGAGACACCTTATTACAAACTGAACCGGAAGAGCTTCTAGGGTTTCCCCCTCATCCTTTTAAACTCTAATACATATTAATTACACAGGTTCTGTGGCTGATTACGGTGGTAATTAAACTCACTTATCTGCAATAAATGTGCCCTTAAATAAATGTGTTTGGGTTTAAAGGGATGAGGTGGCAACACTATAAGCTACTGGATGGTATATATTGCAAGCTCCTCGCTATGCCCCTTTGGGCTCTAGGGGTTGAGAGTGAATATCCAAAAGGTTTCTCGCAAACAACATTTTTGGAATCTTTAAGTAAATGGAAGACTGTTGGCAATCTGCTTAATTACCAAAACTCAAAGAACTTTGGTGGACCGACCATGAAGCAACGCAAAATGTCTGGGGACACTAAGGTCCACATCTCCTTCCACAATAAGTCTTCTGTGGTCTCCAAATCTGACTCTGATGATACCAATGGTTTGGCCCACATAAGGAGGTCACAGGGACAAATGAGACAGTAAACTACAAAATCAGTACTGTATGTAAAGAATTTTTTGATGACATACTCTTTTCCAGTGTTGTTAACAAATATGTTATACATATGGAATTATCTAAAAGGAGGCCAACATTAAGCCTAGAACCCTCATGCCAAAACAGAGGATTGGGGGCTTCTGAATAACTGTGTCCAAATATAAGAAAGTCTGAAGTTTGTCTTAAGGAAGCAAAACCTTGGACAGGGCCATATCCAGTGTACAGGACACTGGAAGTGTGTCCTGGACTGCAGGTATATTGCACCAGTATTTGATTTGTGGTCCCTTTAGAGGGCACAGTTTAAAGACTGGGCTGAATAACCAGGGGTTCTCACCCATGCAGGGTGAGGGGTTCTGGTGTGATCTGGCTAAAAGAGACTGATTGTCAGCATGCTCTTAGTTGATAAATTCTTATTAGGGACCCAGAATTTTGGAGGTTCAAAGAATTTTGGGTGGGAAGAACCTCCAAACCCTGACTACCAGGACTCTGGTCCCAAAGGGATTAAGCCCAAGTCAGGGGAGGCTTGAAAGGCAGCAGAGGGAAATCAACACCCGTGTCAGTGAGGGATTAGAGAGAAAGGCTACCAAGCTGTGAGTAAAACATGAGCTCTCAAGCAAACTGGGATGTTGTTTACTGACCCCCTTGTGGCATGTCTGCACCCTTACCACAGAGGAGCCCCAACCCCTGTGTGGGACCAAAATATTGGTGGTGAGCCTGCTATAGTTTGATTGTACCAGGACTTTGGACTGTTAACTTATTTTGTGTGTGTAAACAGAGCCACACTACACTACATCTGATTAACATATACTCAAAACACATAAATAAATTCAATATTTAACATGCAGTGCCTATGCCACTACTCAATCCAGTGTTGACAACAATTTTTAGTCCATATAAGTGTCTATGGATAATGCAGTATTTCACTGTGCCTTGTGCTTTCACCAACTACTTAAAATTTGCAATGTGCTCCTCCCACCACTATGCGGGTACACTCACCATACAACCAAGTCCCCAATGGATCATTTCCGCTTATTGGGTGTCCTCCAAATATGGATATGACAATGTATACTTCCAGTGATTGCTGTTGGTTCCTCTCCAAAGTATCAAAATACCACAAGAGAAACAATCATAGCACAATACATTTAATAAAACACATTCTTTTAAAGGTTAAGAGCAAAGTAGTTTCACCAACCACAAACATTCTCATAGTGGGTCGCTAATAAGTTCTCACACGTCCGACACTTTCTAACGGCAAGATCATTCCCAATGTGGGCCTCGCTTCAGGAGTCCCATGATATTCCAGAGGTGGAATTCTTCCGCCATCTCCAATTGCAACATTGGCTTGCCTCACTGCGTAGAACCTCCTCATACCCATTCCAAAAAACCTAATTTGAACACACCTGTCTACACTCTCCAGGATCCAGGGCCTCATTTCAGCCCTCTATGCTTCTCTGAATAGTCACTCTTCTACCACTCTCACCTATGTAGCTCAGTGTGAATGAGACCTGGCAACTGAGATAGACTTGGCGGATTGGAGCGGTGCCTGGTCTTTTGTGGCCAAATGTTTATTTAACATAGCCACCTTAGAGGCAGCTTATAAGGTGCTTCTCCGTTGGCATTGGGTCCCTGCCCGTATTGGCCATGCCAATCCACCCTACAGTGACTGTTGTTTCTGGGGTTGTGGCCATCAGGGTCATGTCCTTCACACATGGTGGACGTGCCCTAGACTAATTTCGTTTTTGGTCTCGAGTTTTTGGCCTCCTATTCAGTTTATTCCACCTCCCTATACAAAGAGAAGCCAAGTTTGCCCTACTACATTGCCCAATTCCGAGGCTGTTCGCTTACCAGCGGAAAC
>CM053026.1:192740788-192760590 GCA_028564925.1 Lithobates sylvaticus | reverse complement strand
GTCCCTCTAAAAAAATTTTCGTCGACAAAATTAACACTGGTTTGGATTAACCCCTTTGCGCAAACTTGCAATTAAATTGAATAGTTTATATCAACAGTAAGAATAATACAGACCATAAGCACATGAGTGCACCTTTACTGTAAAACCTTTCAATGCACCCCTGGATCTCCCCCTTTTTTAACTGGATTCTGCGATATGGGGAAAGTATGCACATCTCCTTTCCCAACCCATAATACGACACTTGATATTTAAGCAACCTTTAGCCAGGCAGAAAGCTGTCACATAGAAGAACCTGCTTAAGGCTATGTAGGACGGCAGTTCTCAAAGTCCTCCTCATTGCATGCTGAAATTTATAAAGTAGTGACTTTGTAAGCCATAGAGTTGTCATATCATCCCTTTGACTACTGATATTAAAGATGTAAACTAACTGATTGCTATGGGAATCTACCCTAATATTTTTCTAGGATTTTTTCAGATACCTACAGTATAGTGTCAGCATAAAATAGGAGTGCCACACCACATTTTGTACACTCGGAATCCAAGAAAATCCACCCAGCCTACCCAAATGAGGTTTGTAGCAGTGCCACTGCAGAACATACCAGCTCTTCTCCATGCACATTGTGTGGCACATAGGGATGATGCTTACACCAATTATGGTTAAGATCCTACTCACTTGTGTAAATTTAGCCATGGTAAATTAAACTTTTCCACTGTCTATGCAGCAAGGGTAAAGTGCAGTGTTATACTTTCTTTCGCCATCCACTATACAATTACAATTAGAAAAGCAAATGTGAAAAGTGCAGGGACCCATTTGGATAGAAATTGATTTACAATAAAAAGCCGGTGACAAATGAAATTTGTTTCATTGACTTTATACTCGTTATCTTAATTTACGGAAATGGCTTGCAACAATATACTTGAAGACTGCAGTTTACAAAGATCCCTATATTTAGCAGTCTCCCCTAAAGAACAGGGCTGATAACTTAATCAGCACTTTAGTGTGCACCCACCACCCATATACTGTGGACGGATGCATTCGGTGTACCAAAGTCGTGCTCAAGAAAATGCAATCTAGAGTATAAAGAAACCAATACCACCACTGAATCAGTAAGGAAATAGCAGGTGTTACTACTCGTAAAGTTAGCTGCTTTGGCTACATACTTGTAACTTGTTTAGTAGTTCAACTGGAACTCAAGTACAGAAATAGTTTTCATTGCTTTATTTGAATGTACTTAAAAAAAATATGAACTGATTACATTTAACCCACTATGAACATGCAAAGTAAAATGACTTTACTCAAAGATAGACTCATGTCATCTGCAAACGAAAAGAAAGACACAGTAAAAAAGAAAGACACAGTAACACACAAGTCTGTGTTAAGCATAATTAAACCCAACCTAAAAAAAAGGGATAAATATGGACATGCAATATCATAGTGTAGCAAGGTCCCAGGCCTCTTCTAGTCTAATGAGAACATTTAGAGCCAAGAACTGCTGAAATTCTTCCATATAGAGTGGGTTGTAAGGCATAGTGGGTGTAATGCAAGTTAGATTCATTGGCACCAGACACCTTTTGAATGCAAATTGATTTTATTTCTCTAAAACAGAACTTTGGGGGAGAGGGTTAGGGCCAGGACAGCAGTTAGTTGCAATGTTAATTGTCAGACTCAGAGAATTCTACAGGAGGACAGCCATGCAAGGAAAGGCATCTAGCAAGACGCCACATCTGCAAGTGTAGGAAGGCTGTCTCTTATGGCAACAGTCTTTAACAGTTCCTTCACTTCCGCTACAATCACTTCTTGTTGTTCTTCAGCCTACTGAGCTCCCAATCTCTCTCACTAGACTAGATGATTCACTGTCACTGAATCCTATGAGCTCCTTCAATCTTCACAGTAGCATCTTACTCAAGCGTCACCCCCCCTCCCTCTGCTGGGTCCCTAGCTTGGCACTCCAGATACTTATCAAGCTTCACCCCAAAGGCCTGCTCGGTCCATGGCTTGACACACAAGGCTGCTCTGCAAGCATCACCTCCGCTGGCTGAGGTCCCGGCTTGATACCTGCTGAAGTTTCCAGATTCTTCACCATCCTTGCTTGGTGAAAATATTGCTCCGGTACTTGCTTCAGCTACTCACTGTTGTCCCTGGTAATAGGGTGGATGGTCCTGTAGAGGCGACAGCTTTCCCCTCTATCACCCACCACGACAGGTTCTCCAGCCGGCAGAACTATCACTTCTGGTTGAACTGCAAGCCGCAATCCCAACCCTGCGCTGCTCTCTTGCTTCTGGATAGGCCCTCAGACAGCCTAGCAGCCAGATGTTCCCGGGATAGGCCCAAACGCCGAGCTAGCAGACCGGGAAATCTAACACACGTCCACCCAGACAGCCGTCCAGGTGGCACAGAACCCTGATCACCTGACTCCACCCAAAAATATAGGTTCTCCCAGCAGGCCAAGGGATTTAAGAAAACCCCTGCCCATTGGCTGAGATACCCAATATACTCCTAATCTGTCCTTGCTTTGCCCTTCTCTTATCTAATGTCACCAGGTACCCAACCACCCAGTGGCAGAAGAGAGAAGTGCAGCAATTCTAGACTTGAGGGTGAACTCAATTGATCCCTAACAATGAGCCAAGGTAACTACACCTGGCAGGTAAATTTAGGAGCAACCCTGCCTAAACATCAGGGTGCTACAATAGTTAACCCAATCCTTTGTTGTATTTTTAAATATATAACGCTGAAAGGGGTTGTTACATATTCTGAGACATTATGTTGATAATTATCTTTAATATATACAGTAGATATACATTATACAGACTTAAAAATAAAGGTACAGTGGTGTGAAAAAGTGTTTGCCCCCTTCCTCATTTCCTGTTCCTTTGCATGTTTGTCACACTTAAGTGTTTCGGAACATCAAACCAATTTAAACAATAGTCAAGGACAACACAAGTAAACACAAAATGCAATTTGTAAATGAAGGTGTTTATTATTAAAGGTGAAAAAAAATCCAACCATGTGTGAAAAAGTGATTGCCCCCTAAACCTAATAACTGGTTGGGCCACCCTTAGCAGCAACAACTGCAACCAAGCGTTTGCGATAACGTGCAATGAGGCTTTTACAGTGTCCTGGAGGAATTTTGGCCCACTCATCTTTGCAGAATTGTCCTAATTCAGTTACATTAGAGGGTTTTCGAGCATGAACGGCCTTTTTAAGGTCATACCACAACATCTCAATAGGATTCAGGTCAGGACTTTGGCTAGGCCACTCCAAAGTCTTCATTTTGTTTTTCTTCAGCCATTCGGTGGTGGACTTGCTGGTGTGTTTAGGATCATTGTCCTGCTGCAGAACCCAAGTTTGTTTCAGCTTGAGTACACGAACAGATGGTCGGACATTCTCCTTCAGGATCTCTTGGTAGACAGCAGAATTCATAGTTCCTTTTATCACGGCAAGTCTTCCAGGTCCTGAAGCAGCAAAACAGCCCCGGACCATCACACTACCACCACCATATTTACTGTTGGTATAATGTTCTTTTTCTGAAATGCAGTGTTCCTTCTACGCCAGATATACTTGGACACACACCTTCCAAAGAGTTCCACTTTTGTCTCATCGGTCCACAGAATGTTGTCCCAAAAGTCTTGGGGATCATCAAGATGTGTTGTGGAGAAATTGAGACGAGCTTTGATGTTCTTTTTGCTCAGCAGTGGTTTTCTCCTTGGAACTCTGCCATGCAGGCCATTTTTGCCCAGTCTTTTCCTGATGGTGGAGGCATGAACGCTGACCTTAACTGAGGCAAGTGAGGCCTGCAGTTCCTTGGACGTTGTTGTGGGGTCTTTTGTGACCTCTTGGATGAGTCGTCGCTGCGCTCTTGGGGTAATTTTGGGCGGCCGGCCACTCCTGGGAAGGTTCACCACTGTTCCATGTCTTCGCCATTTGTGGATAATGGCTCTCACTGTGGTTCGCTGGATTCCCAAAGCTTTGGAAATGGCTTTATAACCCTTTCCAGACTGATAGATCTCAATTACTTTCTTTCTCAATTGTTCCTGAATTTCTTTGGGTCTCGGCATGATGTGTAGCTTTTAAGGATCTTCTGGTGGACCTTACTGTGTCAAGCAGCTCCTATTTAAGTAATGCCTTGATTGTGAACAGGTGTGGCAATAATCAGGCCTGGGTGTGGCTAGAGAAATTGAACTCAGTTGTGGACAACCACAGTTATAGTATGTTTTAACAAGGGGGCAATCACTTTTTCACACAGGGCCATGATGGTTTGGATTTTTTTTCACCTTTAATAATAAACACCTTCATTTACAAATTGCATTTTGTGTTTACTTGTGTTGTCCTTGACTATTGTTTAAATTGGTTTGATGTTCCGAAACACTTAAGTGTGACAAACATGCAAAGGAACAGGAAATGAGGAAGGGGGCAAACACTTTTTCACACCACTGTATACTTAGCTTGCCAATGTCATGGAGAGTCACCCAGGGATCACAACCTGGTTCACTGATTTTTCTTTATCCCAATGGCTTTTTGGAACCAGAGATCTTAAAGAGTTCCACTTAAAAGTGTAAATTCCACTTACCCTCTTAACTTCTCTCCACTGCCACATTTGGCACCTTTCAGGGGGGAGGGGGGAACGGGTACCTGTTTTTGAAAAATCCTCCTTCCCCACTTTCGGAGCCGCCCCTTGGAAGTTTGGCCCCTCTCCTTCTTCCTCCGCCGCCGGGCCAATTAGAAAGCGCAGCGCGCTTGCTCATGCGCAGTAGGGACCCGGCTGTACCAGGAATGCCGGGAGCAGCACTAGACAGCTGATCCGAGAATTGGCTGGGGTGCTGACATCGCAGGCATGCTGGACAGGTAAGTGTCCTAATATTAAAAGTCAGCAGCTACAGTATTGTTAGCTGCTGACTTGAACATTTTTGTGGGGGGGCCTGAACACCTCTTTAAAGTGGTTGTAAAGTCAGATGTTTTTTTTATCTTAATGCATTCTATGCATTAAGATAAAGAATCCTTCTGTGTGCAGCAGTCACCCAGACCCCCCTAATACTTACCTGAGCCCCATCTCTCTCCAGTGATGTCCACGAGTTCCTCTGCCGTCCGGGACTCTCCTCCTGATTGACTGAGACACAGCAGCGGCATCATTGGCTCCCGCTGCTGTCAATCAAAGTTAGTTAGCCAATTGGGAGAGAGAGGGGGTGGGGCCAAACCTAGCTCCGTGTCTGAATGGACACAGGGAGCTGTGACTCGGCTCGGGGGCCCCAATAGCAAGCTGCTTACTTTGGGGGCACTCAACAGGATGGAGGGGCAAGGGGAGAGCCAAAGAGGGACTGAAGAAGAGGAGGATCCGGACTGCTCTGTGCAAATCCACTGCAGAGCAGGTAAGTATACTATGCTGGTTATTTTTAGAGAAAAAAAGAGACTATACAATCACTTTAAGATTTCAGCTTCAATAAATAAATTACACAAAATCCATGCAGCTTCAGGTAGGTGTTTTTTTAAACTGTTGTCCAATTTTTTGTCCATACTCCGATGCCTGTTTTAATTCAGGGGGCTATTACTGAAAATTGCCGAAGTGTCTGAATATTTACAGTTTGCACATCCTTATCTCACTCCTGCAGAATAGTTATGTATTCCACATGTCCTTACCGAAACACACAGGTCTGAGTTAGGGATTAAGTATAAATTTATTTAAAATATTGCAGTCCTGTAAAAGGCAACCAATGTGCTGCTAAACTGCAAATATAAATAGGTACTTTTATACACAGAAATCCCTGTTCAAGCGGCAAGGCCTGTACAATATAGGTGCAGTGTTTAGGCCCTTCAGCACTTTTAGCAGCGTTAGAAAGAAATTTGGCAAATTATTTCAGAAGATGTTATGAGTGTACGGTTATGAGTGTCAGTACAGCTTGTAGAAAACAATGGCCTCGTTGACACAGATTCTGAATCTCCTTCTTCCTCTGCAGTACTTTGCCTACCCCACCACAAGGGGTGTCAGAGAAAGTAAGTTTTGGACCAGACTTGCACAGGTCAGGTTACGGTACAAGGATGTCTCCTAACAAAAAGAGACTCATTACAAGTAGGGATAACTGAAAGTTTCGACCTGGAGCAGGCAATAAACCTGATATGCCTAAAGATGCTGATAGCAGCAACAGCTAGGTATTACACACAATGCAGCTGAATTTACCAGGCAACCACTCCCACATACTTTCATCGCTGGTGTATTCAGCAATAGGTATTTAGCAACAAAGAAATGTCATTGTTGGTAGTGTTGCAGCTCACAGTCAAAAAGCTCCAAGGTTTATTCGTGATTTTTAAATTTTCATCCTCTATTGTTAATTTAAAGGTACTCCTAAAAAAAAAAACAGACGCTGTTTGGAGAACCAACATATGGCAGTCTGTTTAATAAATGTTAGCCCTTTGCAGCTAAAAATTTCTATGCCTCAGTTTGTGATAAAAAGATTTATTGTAAAATCAAAGTCAAAGGATTCCAAGAATGGAAAGGGTTAAAATATGGCTGACATACAATTAATGTTAAACATCATTCTTTTTTTTTTTTTTTTTAAACTCTTTATTTTAATAATTTTAAACACATTTCGTCTTTCACATTTAACTTTTAACTCACTTTGTAGCATCACAACCATCAAATATATATTTTCTGACTTGTGTTTTACATCCACTTTTCCTTTGGGGGTCCCTCTGGCCCCCCTATTACCCTTCTAAAACAACCAACACAGCAGAAACACAAGACCAGAAAAAACACAGAACAACAAAAAACAAAAAAGAAAAAAAAAAAAAAAAAAAAAAGGGGAAAATTCCCTTCATATCAGGAAAGAGTAAAAAAAAAAAAAAAGAAAAAAAAAATCTCCTTTCCCCCCCTCGTCTCTCCCCCCCCAGGCGTCACCCACCCCCACCCCCACCCACCTCCCCCCTATATAGAAAGTAAGGTCCCCATGTGGCCCCATACCTCTCCTCCTGATCTCTTATAGTCATTGTCAGGTTTTCCATTTGTTGAATTTCTCCAACTTTGGCCCACCATTGGGCCCTCGTGGGGGGTACGTCTTTTTTCCAGAGAGCAGGAATACAGGCTCTCGCCGCCGTGAGAAGATGTTTTAATAATGATTTTTGGTATTTTTCAACCGACATTGGGACATCATTTAATAGAAATGCAGCCGGGTTTTCTCCAAGAGACACCCCTGTAATTTGCTTTACTGTTTCCTCCACCATCTTCCAATACTCTCTAATTTTATCACATTCCCAGAAAATGTGCAGCATTGTGCCCTCTGATTTCCCGCATCGCCAGCACGTATTTGGCGTCTGTGGGAATATATCATGTAGCATGCTTGGGGTCCTGTACCACCGGGTGAGAATCTTATACGCCCCCTCCTGGGATCTACTTGCTATTGATGTTTTGTGTACAGCTCTCAGTATTTTTTCTTTTTGTTTTTGGGAGAACGTGACCTTCAAATCTTTTTCCCAGGCACATATATAGCTTAACTTTTCGGGGGCTTCACGTCTTGTAATCATTTCATAAAAATATGACAGGGGGTGTCTCAGAATCTCGCCGTCCAGACAAATCTGCTCAAACTCCGACAGCCCCCGAATTTCGGGGTATTTTTTACTTTTTGAGAGAATATAAGCACCCAGCTGCATTGCTCTAAAGTAGTCTAGTTCTGGGGTAAGTTGGTTTTCTATCTCCCCTCTTGTCATTATTTTCCCTTCTTTTGAAAAATGTATAATCCTATTTATACCCCTACTTCTTAAATCAGAGAATTTCTGATCCGATAGACCTGGCTCAAAGTCGTATGTACCTAATATAGGTACCATAGGGCTTGGTTCAGTTGATATCTTGTTTTTATTGAAAATCTTTTTGCTTATATTTAGGGTTGCCCCGATCAATGGGTGTTTTTTAACTGCCATTGGAATATCCTTTCCAGCCATCCATGCCAACCCCTCCAAGGGGGCTCTGCTCAACGTTTGTTCCATATTTACCCATGGCTTCTTTTTTTTAGCACACCACTCCTTTATTCTGACTAAGTGTGTGGCCTCCTGATACTTGCATGGATCTGGGAATCCAATGCCACCTTTCTCTTTGGGTAGGACCAGAATGGATCTTCGTAATCTTGCAGGCTTTCCGGCCCATATAAAACTTAAAAATCCTGACCGCAGCTCTTTCATAAAGCTTTGGGGGATCTTTACTGGCAAAGTTTGAAATAAGTATAGGAGCCTTGGCATTACATTCATTTTAATTATGTTCGTCCTCCCAAACCACGTAAAAATTTCTTTATCCCACCTTTTCAGGTCTGACCTTATTTGTTTTAACATTGGGGCATAATTTAGTTCAAACACCCTGCTTAAGATTTTAGGTATCTTGGTCCCTAGGTAATCAATATGTGAGTCTGTCCATCTGAATTTGAATTGGGAGGTTATCTGGTCCGTCATGGATTCGCTCATTTCTAATCCCATGGCTTCTGACTTATTGTAATTCACTTTAAAATTTGCTATGTCCCCGAATTTCCATAGCTCCCCCAGAAGGGGAGGCAGGGATATGGCTGGAGAGGATATAAAAAAAATCAGATCATCGGCAAAGGCAGCTAGTTTATGTTCCTCAGTATCTGTATTTATGCCTCTAATGTCTCGATTTGAACGTATTTTCCTTAGAAATGGTTCCATTGTAAGGACAAAAATAAGGGGTGATAGTGGGCATCCCTGGCGAGTTCCATTTTGAATTCTAAAAGGGTCTGAGAGTCTGTCGTTTACCTTCACCCTAGCAGTTGGTACTGAGTACAGATTTTGGAACCATCTCAGCATTCCCTCCCCTAGACCGATATGTTGTAGTGTGGCCCGCAGATACAGCCAGTCCACCCTATCAAAGGCTTTTTCTGCATCTGCTGAGATTATTGTTAAGGGTTTGTGTTGACCCTGGGACCAATATATTGCGTTTATTACTCTTTGTGTGTTCTCCCTTCCTTCCCTCCCTGGGGTAAACCCAACTTGGTCGGGATGAATAAGTACTGGGATATATTCAACCAGTCTATTAGCTAGTATTTTGGATTCATTCTTGATTATGAACCTCGATCTCACCCAAACCTCGGCAGGCTGATTCAGCCATATCAAGGCCGATGATGGGCGCGACCAAAAGGTGTGTGCATGGGCATCCATCCAACGGAAGAAATGATAGACAACTGGTTGAACCCATAAGGGCTGTAGAAAGGCCCCAATGGACTGGGCAGAGGACTCCAAACCACCGGATGGTACAGCTGGTGTAGTCGGGTGGTGTGCTGGATATGACGTCACCAACACAGATCGATGATGGACTGACTTACCACAACAAGGCTTGGGATGGAACTCAGATGCAGTGTTAGAGCAAATGGAAAGCTATCAGCAGGCTGTAGTCATGACAATGCATTTTAGGCGGGGCCCTTTATCTGTGTTGGTGATGTCACATCAAATGCGCCACTCGACTACACCAGCAGCACCATCTGGCAGTTTGGAGTCCTCTGGCAGGTCCACTGGGTCCTCTCCCCATCAATGACCCTTACGGGTTCAACCAGTGGTCTGTCATCCTTTTCATTGGGTGGATGCCCATGCGACATGTGGCGTCTACACACCTTATGGCCTTGACATGCCTGAGTCAGCCTGCCGAGGTTTGGGTGACATTGAGGTTCATAATCAAGAATGATGTTTAACATTGATTCTATGTCAGCCATATTTTAATCCATTCCATTTTTTAAATCATTTGACTTTGATTTTACAATAAATCTTTTTATCACAAAGCGGGGCATAGAAATTTTTATGACTTTTCTGAGGTATTCCTCAAGTGGTTTGTAGCCATCATCCCCCAGCACTGGATTAAGAGTAATATTTTGTATATTTGTTAATTTTAAATTTAAAGGGTAGCTCCACTTTCGTAGGAAAATAAAATAGCAAAAAAAAATTTAAATAATATAGCATATACAATTGTGACTCAAGTCATATTGTGATTGAATGGTATTAAAAAGTACCTTTACTTTTCAATCTGCAACACTGTCATTTTCTGTAAAATGCAATGCAATATGGCTACCTGGAGGTCCTGCTTGTGTGATTGGGTCACTGATTTTCCCAAAAGTCTCCACTAAGGTACAAGTCAGATTTTCGGCATCCCCTGCAGCAATGTCCTTTTTGGTGAGATACTCCCAATAGGAAATCACATCTAAAAAGATGCAGACCCTGCAATTTATCTCATTAGAGCCCCACAAGTGCAGCAGCTGATTACAAATTATTAAACCACTCCCATTAGATTCACTTACCACATGGACACAGACAAACACGCAGGGATTTCTTCAGAATAACAAAAGGTAGGAATCTGCAACAAAGTTTGATAAAAATCCTTGTAATGTGCATCAGTCACCCAGAGGGGAATGTTTTTTTCACAACAAAAGTGGAGTTACTCTTTAAATAACTCTCTTATCCTATATGAATTGGTACCAAAGAGGTCTCCTGCTACCCAACCTTATTTTTACTAAGTACCTCACTTTGGTCAACTTTGTATTCCAGCCGTTCACATTACAATTTGTTTTCCTACCACATAATTTATTTTAACTTTTAATTAACCACTTCAGCTCAGGGAGCAAAGGAGAGATCTTTGCGTTTCAGCTAAGCTGAAACACAATCTCTCTTTTCCTCCAGTGTAACTGTCCCCCACACAGTTAGAAAGCACCTCCCAGACACACACTTAACCCCTTGATTGCCCCTTCCCTGCCAGTGTGATTTATACATTGATCAGTGCATTTTTTTAGCACTGATCACTGTATTGGTGTCACTGGTCCCCAAAAAGTGTCACTTCGTTTCCAATTTGTTCGTTGCAATGTCGCAGTCCTGCAGTCCTGCTAGAAATCAGCACTGCATTACTAGTAAAAAAAATAAAAAGTCCCTAAATATATCCCATAGGTTTTAGACGCTATAACTTTGCGCAAACCAATCAATATACGCTTATTGGGGATTTTTTTTTACCAAAAATATGTAGCAGAATACATATTGGCCTAAATTGATGAAGAAATACGATTTTATTTTTTTTTTTTTATTGGGAAAGTTTTATAGCAGAAAATTTGTCAGTGTTTTTTGTTTATAGCGCAAAAATTAAAAATCGCAGAGGTGATCAAATACCACCAAAAGAAAGCTCTATTTGTGGGAAAAAGGACATCTTTTTTTTCGGGTACAGCATCGTACGACGGCCTGGTCAGAAAGTGGGTAAAACCTTCTGGAGCTGAAGTGGTTAATTAAAAGTTAAAATAAATTATGTGGTAGGAAAACAAATTGTAATGTGAACGGCTGGAATACAAAGTTGACCAAAGTGAGGTACTTAGTAAAAATAAGGTTGGGTAGCAGGAGACCTCTTTGGTACCAATTCATATAGGATAAGAGAGTTATTTAAAGAGTAACTCCACTTTTGTTGTGAAAAAAACATTCCCCTCTGGGTGACTGATGCACATTACAAGGATTTTTATCAAACTTTGTTGCAGATGCCTACCTTTTGTTATTCTGAAGAAATCCCTGCGTGTTTGTCTGTGTCCATGTGGTAAGTGAATCTAATGGGAGGGGTTTAATAATTTGTAATCAGCTGCTGCACTTGTGGGGCTCTAATGAGATAAATTGCAGGGTCTGCATCTTTTTAGATGTGATTTCCTATTGGGAGTATCTCACCAAAAAGGACATTGCTGCAGGGGATGCCGAAAATCTTACTTGTACCTTAGTGGAGACTTTTGGGAAAATCAGTGACCCAATCACACAAGCAGGACCTCCAGGTAGCCATATTGCATTGCATTTTACAGAAAATGACAGTGTTGCAGATTGAAAAGTAAAGGTACTTTTTAATACCATTCAATCACAATATGACTTGAGTCACAATTGTATATGCTATATTATTTTAATTTTTTTTTGCTATTTTTTTTTCCTACGAAAGTGGAGCTACCCTTTAAATTTAAAATTAACAAATATACAAAATATTACTCTTAATCCAGTGCTGGGGGATGATGGCTACAAACCACTTGAGGAATACCTCAGAAAAGTCATAAAAATGTCTATGCCCCGCTTTGTGATAAAAAGATTTATTGTAAAATCAAAGTCAAATGATTTAAAAAATGGAATGGATTAAAATATGGCTGACATAGAATCAATGTTAAACATCATTCTTGATTATGAACCTCAATGTCACCCAAACCTCGGCAGGCTGACTCAGGCATGTCAAGGCCATAAGGTGTGTAGACGCCACATGTCGCATGGGCATCCACCCAATGAAAAGGATGACAGACCACTGGTTGAACCCGTAAGGGTCATTGATGGGGAGAGGACCCAGTGGACCTGCCAGAGGACTCCAAACTGCCAGATGGTGCTGCTGGTGTAGTCGAGTGGCGCATTTGATGTGACATCACCAACACAGATAAAGGGCCCCGCTTAAAATGCATTGTCATGACTACAGCCTGCTGATAGCTTTCCATTTGCTCTAACACTGCATCTGAGTTCCATCCCAAGCCTTGTTGTGGTAAGTCAGTCCATCATCGATCTGTGTTGGTGACGTCATATCCAGCACACCACCCGACTACACCAGCTGTACCATCCGGTGGTTTGGAGTCCTCTGCCCAGTCCATTGGGGCCTTTCTACAGCCCTTATGGGTTCAACCAGTTGTCTATCATTTCTTCCGTTGGATGGATGCCCATGCACACACCTTTTGGTCGCGCCCATCATCGGCCTTGATATGGCTGAATCAGCCTGCCGAGGTTTGGGTGAGATCGAGGTTCATAATCAAGAATGATGTTTAACATTAATTGTATGTCAGCCATATTTTAACCCTTTCCATTCTTGGAATCCTTTGACTTTGATTTTACAATAAATCTTTTTATCACAAACTGAGGCATAGAAATTTTTAGCTGCAAAGGGCTAACATTTATTAAACAGACTGCCATATGTTGGTTCTCCAAACAGCGTCTGTTTTTTTTTTTTTAGGGGTACATTTAAATTAACAATAGAGGATGAAAATTTAAAAATCACGAATAAACCTTGGAGCTTTTTGACTGTGAGCTGCAACACTACCAACAATGACATTTCTTTGTTGCTAAATACCTATTGCTGAATACACCAGCGATTAAAGTATGTGGGAGTGGTTGCCTGGTAAATTCAGCTGCATTGTGTGTAATACCTAGCTGTTGCTGCTATCAGCATCTTTAGGCAGATCAGGTTTATTGCCTGCTCCAGGTCTAAACTTTGTTAACGTCATTTTAAACTTCAATCGCCATATCCAAAAAAAATAAAATAAATATGAGTAAATAAAATAGACTTGTGTTGTACTTCAACTAAGTTATTCCTACTTGTAATGAGTCTCTTTTTGTTAGGAGACATCCTTGTACCTGACCTGTGCAAGTCTGGTCCAAAACTTACTTTCTCTGACACCCCTTGTGGTGGGGTAGGCAAAGTACTGCAGAGGAAGAAGGAGATTCAGAATCTGTGTCAACGAGGCCATTGTTTTCTACAAGCTGTACTGACACTCATAACCGTACACTCATAACATCTTCTGAAATAATTTGCCAAATTTCTTTCTAACGCTGCTAAAAGTGCTGAAGGGCCTAAACACTGCACCTATATTGTACAGGCCTTGCCGCTTGAACAGGGATTTCTGTGTATAAAAGTACCTATTTATATTTGCAGTTTAGCAGCACATTGGTTGCCTTTTACAGGACTGCAATATTTTAAATAAATTTATACTTAATCCCTAACTCAGACCTGTGTGTTTCGGTAAGGACATGTGGAATACATAACTATTCTGCAGGAGTGAGATAAGGATGTGCAAACTGTAAATATTCAGACACTTCGGCAATTTTCAGTAATAGCCCCCTGAATTAAAACAGGCATCGGAGTATGGACAAAAAATTGGACAACAGTTTAAAAAAACACCTACCTGAAGCTGCATGGATTTTGTGTAATTTATTTATTGAAGCTGAAATCTTAAAGTGATTGTATAGTCTCTTTTTTTCTCTAAAAATAACCAGCATAGTATACTTACCTGCTCTGCAGTGGATTTGCACAGAGCAGTCCGGATCCTCCTCTTCTTCAGTCCCTCTTTGGCTCTCCCCTTGCCCCTCCATCCTGTTAAGTGCCCCCAAAGTAAGCAGCTTGCTATTGGGGCCCCCGAGCCGAGTCACAGCTCCCTGTGTCCATTCAGACACGGAGCTAGGTTTGGCCCCACCCCCTCTCTCTCCCAATTGGCTAACTAACTTTGATTGACAGCAGCGGGAGCCAATGATGCCGCTGCTGTGTCTCAGTCAATCAGGAGGAGAGTCCCGGACGGCAGAGGAACTCGTGGACATCACTGGAGAGAGATGGGGCTCAGGTAAGTATTAGGGGGGTCTGGGTGACTGCTGCACACAGAAGGATTCTTTATCTTAATGCATAGAATGCATTAAGATAAAAAAAACATCTGACTTTACAACCACTTTAAAGAGGTGTTCAGGCCCCCCCACAAAAATGTTCAAGTCAGCAGCTAACAATACTGTAGCTGCTGACTTTTAATATTAGGACACTTACCTGTCCAGCATGCCTGCGATGTCGGCACCCCAGCCAATTCTCGGATCAGCTGTCTAGTGCTGCTCCCGGCATTCCTGGTACAGCCGGGTCCCTACTGCGCATGAGCAAGCTCGCTGCGCTTTCTAATTGGCCCGGCGGCGGAGGAAGAAGGAGAGGGGCCAAACTTCCAAGGGGCGGCTCCGAAAGTGGGGAAGGAGGATTTTTCAAAAACAGGTACCCGTTCCCCCCTCCCCCCTGAAAGGTGCCAAATGTGGCAGTGGAGAGAAGTTAAGAGGGTAAGTGGAATTTACACTTTTAAGTGGAACTCTTTAAGATCTCTGGTTCCAAAAAGCCATTGGGATAAAGAAAAATCAGTGAACCAGGTTGTGATCCCTGGGTGACTCTCCATGACATCGGCAAGCTAAGTATACCTTTATTTTTAAGTCTGTATAATGTATATCTACTGTATATATTAAAGATAATTATCAACATAATGTCTCAGAATATGTAACAAACCCTTTCAGCGTTATATATTTAAAAATACAACAAAGGATTGGGTTAACTATTGTAGCACCCTGATGTTTAGGCAGGGTTGCTCCTAAATTTACCTGCCAGGTGTAGTTACCTTGGCTCATTGTTAGGGATCAATTGAGTTCACCCTCAAGTCTAGAATTGCTGCACTTCTCTCTTCTGCCACTGGGTGGTTGGGTACCTGGTGACATTAGATAAGAGAAGGGCAAAGCAAGGACAGATTAGGAGTATATTGGGTATCTCAGCCAATGGGCAGGGGTTTTCTTAAATCCCTTGGCCTGCTGGGAGAACCTATATTTTTGGGTGGAGTCAGGTGATCAGGGTTCTGTGCCACCTGGACGGCTGTCTGGGTGGACGTGTGTTAGATTTCCCGGTCTGCTAGCTCGGCGTTTGGGCCTATCCCGGGAACATCTGGCTGCTAGGCTGTCTGAGGGCCTATCCAGAAGCAAGAGAGCAGCGCAGGGTTGGGATTGCGGCTTGCAGTTCAACCAGAAGTGATAGTTCTGTCGGCTGGAGAACCTGTCGTGGTCGGAGATAGAGGGGAAAGCTGTCGCCTCTACAGGACCATCCACCCTATTACCAGGGACAACAGTGAGTAGCTGAAGCAAGTACCGGAGCAATATTCTCACCAAGCAAGGATGGTGAAGAATCTGGAAACTTCAGCAGGTATCAAGCCGGGACCTCAGCCAGCGGAGGTGATGCTTGCAGAGCAGCCTTGTGTGTCAAGCCATGGACCGAGCAGGCCTTTGGGGTGAAGCTTGATAAGTATCTGGAGTGCCAAGCTAGGGACCCAGCAGAGGGAGGGGGGGTGACGCTTGAGTAAGATGCTACTGTGAAGATTGAAGGAGCTCATAGGATTCAGTGACAGTGAATCATCTAGTCTAGTGAGAGAGATTGGGAGCTCAGTAGGCTGAAGAACAACAAGAAGTGATTGTAGCGGAAGTGAAGGAACTGTTAAAGACTGTTGCCATAAGAGACAGCCTTCCTACACTTGCAGATGTGGCGTCTTGCTAGATGCCTTTCCTTGCATGGCTGTCCTCCTGTAGAATTCTCTGAGTCTGACAATTAACATTGCAATTAACTGCTGTCCTGGCCCTAACCCTCTCCCCCAAAGTTCTGTTTAAGAGAAATAAAATCAATTTGCATTCAAAAGGTGTCTGGTGCCAATGAATCTAACTTGCATTACACCCACTATGCCTTACAACCCACTCTATATGGAAGAATTTCAGCAGTTCTTGGCTCTAAATGTTCTCATTAGACTAGAAGAGGCCTGGGACCTTGCTACACTATGATATTGCATGTCCATATTTATCCCTTTTTTTTTAGGTTGGGTTTAATTATGCTTAACACAGACTTGTGTGTTACTGTGTCTTTCTTTTTTACTGTGTCTTTCTTTTCGTTTGCAGATGACATGAGTCTATCTTTGAGTAAAGTCATTTTACTTTGCATGTTCATAGTGGGTTAAATGTAATCAGTTCACAGTGGCGTAACTAGAACCCTCAGGGCCCCGATGCAAGAAACCATGGAGGGCCCCCCCCCCCCCCCCCCCCGACCTCCGGACAAAGCTCTTTACTCCGAGCCCGATGTTGGAACACCAGGGCCCAGTCACAAGTGGGTGGCTGCATATAAAGGAACCGATTTCTTCATTTTTATATAAAAACACACACACACATATATATATATATATATACACACACACACACATAAACCAGTGACAGCTGGTGCCCCAAATTTTTAGGGGGGCGCAAGCAAACTGAAAAATTCAGAAATAAAAACATCAATTGCAGCCACTGTACCATCAAACGCCACTGTGCCATCAAATGTCGCCACTGTGCCATCAAATGTCGCCACTGTGCCATCAAATGTCGCCACTGTGCCATCAAATGTCGCCACTGCGCCCATCAAATGCCGCCGCTGTGCCATCAAACGCCACCACTGTGCCCATAAAATGCCGCCGCTGTGCCATCAAATGCCGCCACTGCGCCCATCAAACGCCACCACTGTGCCCATCAAATGCCGCCGCTGTGCCATCAAATGCCACCACTGTGCCATCAAATGCCGCCACTGTGCCATCAAATGCCGCCGCTGTGAATCCCCACCGCCCACTCGCACACCCACACACATGCATGCACACCCCCACACATATGCATGCACCCCCCCCCCACACACACACACACCACCCTCACACACACACATGCATGCACACCCCACACACATGCATGCACACACATGCACACAGGGCTGGTGCAAGGATTTTTGACACCCTAGGCGAAACCTCATTTTGCCGCCCCCTTTGACTCCACCCCCTTTGCCCTGCCCATGTATACCCCACCTTTTTATAGATTGCTACCATTTTGGGGGGGCAGAGTCAGTCATTGAGCCTGGAGGTGGTGGGGGGGGGCATTGGTACGGCGCCCCTGACTGATGTGTGCTCTAGGCCGGCCATGTACATAGGGATATGTACACAGATAATCAAGGCACCTATTAGTGCCCATGGGCACTGAGTGCCACCCCCATCAGTGCAACCTATCAATGGGAACCCCATAATGGGCACATCAGGTGTACAGACCCAGGAACTCAGCACAGGGATGGTGGGAACCCCTCATACTGGGCACAGCGGGGGTACAGACCCAGGAGCTCAGCACAGGGATGGTGGGAACCCCTCATACTGGGCACAGCAGGGGTACAGACCTGGGAACTCAGCACAGGGATGGTGGGAACCCCTCATACTGGGCACAGCGGGTGTACAGACCCGGGACCTCAGCACAGGGATGGTGGGAACCCCTCATACTGGGCACAGCGGGTGTACAGACCCGGGACCTCAGCACAGGGATGGTGGGAACCCCTCATACTGGGCACAGCGGGGGTACAGACCTGGGAACTCAGCACAGGGATGGTGGGAACCCCTCATACTGGGCACAGCGGGGGTACAGACCTGGGAACTCAGCACAGGGATGGTGGGAACCCCTCATACTGAGCACAGCGGGTGTACAGACCCGGGACCTCAGCACAGGGATGGTGGGAACCCCTCATACTGGGCACAGCGGGTGTACAGACCCGGGACCTCAGCACAGGGATGGTGGGAAGGGGGGGGGGGGGGGCGCATTTACTAGAACTGATTGTCTGTATTTTCTTCCTGCAGCTGCTGACTGCTGGTGGAAGGGAGAGTTTTCCAGGGTGGTCACCAGCAGAAGAAACATAAAGAGAGCAGACACACTGACCGCCCTGCACAGCACTGATATCAGTTATAGCATTGTGTAGCTGGACACTAATCACTCACCCACATCCTCTGCTTCCAACATGATGCACACACACACACACACACACACACACACACACACACACACACACACATGCATGCACACACCCCACACACACACATATAAACACACATACAGTAGATAGTCTTTTTAAAAAAAAAACGGCAGACATTTACCTTCTTCCTGCCGGGTACTGCACTGTAGGGGGAGACAAAGAGCACAGCACAGCACACGAGGTATGTGAGGAGCTCCCTGCACAGATTACAATTCGGCTGACGATCGGGGAGCTCCTCACAGCCTCCCCTCCTATCAACGAGTACTTGGGGGCCTCAGAGGCCCCCTGCAGCAAGGGGCCCGGTCGCCATGGCGATCTTGGCGACCCCTATAATTTACCATGGCTAAATTTACACAAGTGAGTAGGATCTTAACCATAATTGGTGTAAGCATCATCCCTATGTGCCACACAATGTGCATGGAGAAGAGCTGGTATGTTCTGCAGTGGCACTGCTACAAACCTCATTTGGGTAGGCTGGGTGGATTTTCTTGGATTCCGAGTGTACAAAATGTGGTGTGGCACTCCTATTTTATGCTGACACTATACTGTAGGTATCTGAAAAAATCCTAGAAAAATATTAGGGTAGATTCCCATAGCAATCAGTTAGTTTACATCTTTAATATCAGTAGTCAAAGGGATGATATGGCAACTCTATGGCTTACAAAGTCACTACTTTATAAATTTCAGCATGCAATGAGGAGGACTTTGAGAACTGCCGTCCTACATAGCCTTAAGCAGGTTCTTCTATGTGACAGCTTTCTGCCTGGCTAAAGGTTGCTTAAATATCAAGTGTCGTATTATGGGTTGGGAAAGGAGATGTGCATACTTTCCCCATATCGCAGAATCCAGTTAAAAAAGGGGGAGATCCAGGGGTGCATTGAAAGGTTTTACAGTAAAGGTGCACTCATGTGCTTATGGTCTGTATTATTCTTACTGTTGATATAAACTATTCAATTTAATTGCAAGTTTGCGCAAAGGGGTTAATCCAAACCAGTGTTAATTTTGTCGACGAAAATTTTTTTAGAGGGACGAAAATGAAAAGTACACCAGATTTTCATCCACCGATGAAAACGAAACAAAAATGTGAGGTAGGGATGTGTACCCACGTGAGTTTCCCTGGAGCTTCCCCTGTGTAGAGCCCATAAGTGCTTCCGGTCCCAGCAAGCATGCGAGTCCACAGCGTGCTTAGTAGTTAGCACTGTGCAGCATTACAGGCCTCAGACGACTGTCAAAGCCAGCACTGTGCATTACAGGCCTCCCAATGAGAGTCTTGATTCACGACCATCCAGAGCAGAGCACTGTGTGCATTACAGACCTCCTCTGATCACCAGCATCCAGAGCACTGTGTACATTACAGGCCTCTTACACCACTGTGCCAGAGCACTGTGCAGCATTACAGGCCTTTCAGGCCACCATTCAGAGGACAGTGCATTACAG
>CM053026.1:192724016-192740351 GCA_028564925.1 Lithobates sylvaticus | reverse complement strand
CATATATGTTTAACATGTGTTATTGCTTACACACTTACGCACAAGATGGTTAAGCATGCTACTGTGCTTTTTTACTGGACCTTTGGGTGGAATTTAGTTACTTTTTTTTGTTAAAAGAAAAATGTAACTAAAATTGTATTTTGTTTTATTTATTTTGAACACAGAAAAATTCAGCTCAAAGATCGAAACAGTCTGTGATACCTGCAGTAAAAAATGCACTCACCTTGATAAAAACACATAAACACACAATGTGAGCAAGCCTAAAAAGTGAACACAGTAATGTCATTGTGCTTGATTAAATAATAGTAGTAGCATTGGTGTTCACGCAAACCAAGTCGAAAAAAACAAATGTATTCTCACATTATTTACTATATGCACACAACTATGGCAGCTTCAATATGGGTAAGTTATGGCATACGTGGAATTAAAGTTGTAAGTTCTTGTAACAGTCAGTTTGCAGTTAATTTTCATCATGAAATGTGTATTGTTATTACTAACGGTGGCTTTATAGGACCAATTAACGTAATGAAGCCTTAGTGTAAGCTTTGATGTGGGTAGGATATAATGTATACACAACTTCATGTACTGTTACTTGCAATTGCATGTTTTAATCATAACTACTTGTATGTAATTAGATCGGAAACAATTTGACGCATGCTCAGAAGCATTAAACTTCCCTTTTATAGTGCCGTTGAACGCGTTGTATGTCGCGGTGTTAATGACCATCGGAATTTGGTGTGACCGTGTATAGGCAAGACAGTTTGAGCGAAATTCCGTCAGAATTCCGATGGGAAAACCATCAGAGCTTTTTCCGACGAGAATTCTGATCGTGTGTACGTGCCATTAGAGTTTGCATTTACTGGGTGCCTGACCATCAAGTTCACATGTGCTCAGGTGTGGCTATGGTTGTCAGTGATGTCTAACGGGTTTTGTGCATTTTTTTTTTTTTTAGTAAATTAGGTCCATGGTGTTTTAGCAGGGAAGATAGTAACCAAGAAGAAATGGCAATTCTGCATTTATTGTTATGTTCCAAACAGATTTGAAATTGTTATGTTTTGGGGAAATTTGTATATTTAGATGCTTTTTTGGACAGCTTTATAATATATATTCCCATTAAGTTACTGGCTTTAAATTGTGCAATTTCCTTTTTGTTTTTAAGGGCTTATTAATAGAGGTTGCATACGATATGAAGAGCCAAGTGCTTATGTGGCTGGGAGGTGCCTGGGAGTAGAGGTGTTTGCATACAGCCTTCTGTGCAAATCAACAACAGCCTTTGTCTGTACACGTATTATCGCACATCCAAGTATTTGCATGCATACATGCAGCTCTGGATGCAAACAGTATGCAGTCTCAGCCTGTCATTAATTTGCACAGGCTGCTCAACACAAACACCCAACACTTCTGGGCACATCCTGAAGGCAAAAACATGCATCTTCATTCTATACAGGCCCTCTGTGCCTATGTGAATGAGGCCTAACAATTTTTAATGTACAAAAAAAATAACAAATATACTATTACATTTTGCCAGAGGTTTTTCAGTGGGCTCTATGATAGTCTTTTCAGTGGACTTTATTATAGTCTGAAGCCTGATGCACACTACAGCTCCGGTCGGGAGCCGCTGCACTAAGCATGCAAGGTTAGTCCAGCAATCTCCCTTACTGAGCTGTTATGTTCTGACAGCCCCCGCCCCCGCCATAACACTCTGATCAGCTCTCTCTGCCATTGGCTGAGAGTGCTGATCGGGTGTCAGTCGGCTGCTGGTTTTCCAGCATGCACATCTGACAGACCGATATACACATGGGCAGGATGCTGCCCGGTATTTTTTGTACCGGAAAATGTCTCCCGACAATCTGCCCATGTGTATGGGGCTTTGTTCTTATTTAGAGTAGCTAAACTGTGTTTTAAAATCAAAGGAACACTGACCATAATAACCTAAGTATATTTTCCTTTTATAGCTACGTTTCTTACTCTTCTATGCAGCAGATTTTTATTTTTTATTCGCCAGCTCCTTCTGGATTGTAGATATCTAGCAAAAGACACAGATTTTGTGAGCTTTAAAGGTTATAGAAACAAGAGTCATAACCATCAGCCAGATGACTGTAAGAAATTGCCTACATACACATACTTGTTAAATAAAGCACAGCAATTTCTTGTTGTGCAGGGAAAGACACATTACAAGGAAATTCTCTTAAAAAAATAGGCTCTCTCGGTCTCACATCTTCAGAAGGACTATCCTTCATGGCTGAGGAATAGTACTTTACAATACTTAGAGGGAATAAACAGCTTTTAATGAAGTAGTATTGCCACATAATGTGTATCATAAAATTGCCTTCATAGTATGGGTTCCCTGGATGGTTCTTAATATCGACCAAGTCGGAATATGTTTTGATAAAGCTGTACGGGCAGTTGTGAAGAATACAAAGTCACCTTAAATTAACGGATTGAAATAACCAGCGAGCACAAAGAGCCATGCTCAGCGCGAACGGATTCTGCCTTTGGGGTGGTCTGTCAGACTTGGTTTGCAGGTAGCATTTTATTCTGAAGAGCACAGGGTTTCATTGCAGCAAAACAGATGTTCATCTTGTTTCTCTATCGGCTGTTTGATGAGAAATTTATTGCTCTTCTGCTGGGATGAAGCTCCACTGCTGTGGGAGTCTATTAGCCAGACCAGCCTTTGGAAAGGAGCCAGAAAAGCAGTGTTTTGATGAAAGCTCCTGTTCTGTGGGCGCCACTAATAATGCATTGGCTAGACTCTCCTTATTGGGCCATTGATTGGCCCTGATTTGATTTATTGATCAATACCCCTCAGATTTGGCGTCTGAGAAGCTGAACTAATCTTTAACCGCTGTGAAACATCTCTGGCTGGTGGAGAATTAGAACTGATAAGGAATGTATGAAAAGAATCTGAGCTTATCTTAATCACACAGTGCGTCTGCTCTGTCTTCAGCAGGGCGAGTATGTGTGTGCAGAACACAATCACCAGGCAGAACAGAACAGATCTATACATTGATGGAATTCAAAGCCTCCAGCATCGATTACCATTATAACAAACAGTGGTGCACAGAATGGCTGATTATTTTTAGACAAAGATTCTGTGCTCTCAGCAGCAATTTTGCTGATGCTGTCAATGTGTCAGATGTCTGCTGTTGATTGCAATTAAATGCAAAACAAAAAATATAAAACCATCTGCATCCATGCTATTATTTTAAACCTTTAAAAAACACATATTGGTGTTTTTTTTTTGTATATCTAGCAGCTTCTACAACTCAAAATACATTTGAGATTCAGAATGCTTTATTTGGTGGCATTCAATCAATCGCTTCTGGTCTATTTTGGATTCACTTAATTGTTATTAACAGGATGTATATTTTATAGGGAATGTTCTTTCAAAGTATTGAACATTTAGCAGAGATTTTTTTTACTGTAATTGAATGTTGTCTTACGCTAAAAGCTAACACAGACAAGTATAGAGGTTATATTGAAATGATGGTAAATGAAGTATGGGCTACATTGATAGTAATTCAGTTGTGTTTACTACCAGGGGTGCACTTAACCTCCCTGGCGGTATGATTATTTCAGATTTTTGATGCTGAAAGCGGTACAATTATTTTGCATGGAAATTTGGCATTTTATATTGTAGGCCTGTAATTCTTAGGAATAACTCACTTAAATCTGTCCAAACAAGAGTCTAGTAGACATCGCAGGTATGATGTCTAATCATAAATTATAATATAATAAATACAGGCATACCCCTACTTTTAAGTACAGATTGGGGTTTATTTACTAAAGCTAGAAAATGCAAAATCAGGCTCACTTCTGCATAGAAACCAATGAGCTTCCATGTTTTATTACCAAAGCTTAATTGAACAAGCTGGGGTTAGAAGCTCATTGCTTTCTATGCAGAAGTGAGCCTGATTTTGCACTTTCCAGCTTTAGTAAATAAACCCCATTGTGTACTTAAAAGTGGGGAATGCCTGTAACTATAAATAATTATAACAAATAATAATATAATGATAATAAAATGTAATCAATAATATAATCAAATCAAAAACACAAAAATTTTCTCAGTTGCAGAATTGTAGCTGTTAATACTTTCAGTGTTTGATGACAGATTTCCCCACAAATCACTATCGCTCAATTCTGCAAGTGATTCTAATTTATTATCGCTGTTTTCTAGCTGGTCTAAAACCATTTTTGATGTAAAGGGACGGTTTAGGTTGCCATGGACAATCTCCAGTTTCCAGGCAGAAAGAACAGTATTTATGATATAAAACTGCATGCAGGGCACTGGACAGACCACTAGGAACAAAAGGGATGTGAAATAAATTGATACAGTAATGTAATCTGTAAGATTACAGTGTACTGTATGTGTATTGTGTGTTTTAATTTTTGAATTTGGGGCCGTCCCCATGCATTGCAGCGCTCGCATGGAACGGAGCTTGGCTCCGTGATAGATCGAGCTGAGGACGGCTCACACACAGTGCGGAGAGACATTGCAGGATCCTGGGGACAAGGTAAGTAAGCTGTACCTGGATCCTGCGATGCAATCCCGTGTGTGGCTCGGGGGTTACCGCTTTTGGTACTGAAAATCCACCCCGAGCCAAACTCGGGGATACCACCAGGGGGGTTAAAGTATGGTTCTGTATAATATAAGCAACAATCCCTGAAGGCTGTCTTCTTTATCACCACCTTCTTTTTCTGTTAGAGTACCTTATATTGTATGTATCATATAGACCAGTGGTTACCAGGCTTGCCTCCCAGGCCATATCTCTAGCTCCCCATACATTCACATATTGCTATTAGGTCTACTGTAGATTTAAAAAAGTGACTAATCTAATACTAAAAATATATAATAAATGGTGTTTAGTTCACAGATAAAACTTAACCTAGTAACCAATTTATTTAGCAATATGAAAAGATGCATATATACACTATCGGGTTGAGGTCAGGACTCTGTAAAGGCCAGTCAAGTCTCTCCACCCCAAACTCGCTCATACATGTCTTTATGGACCTTGCTTTGTGCACTGGTCCAAATCATTTGGTGGTAGGGGGGATTATGGTGTGGGGTTGTTTTTCAGGGGTTGGGCATGGCCCTTAGTTTCAATGAAGGGAACGCTTAAGGCATCAGCATACCAAGACATTTTGGACAATTTCATACTCCCAACTTTGTGGGAACAGTTTGGGGTTGGCCCTTCCTGTTCCAACATGACTGTGCACCAGTGCACAAAGCAAGGTCCATAAACACATGGATGGGCAAGTTTGGGGTGGAGGAACTTGACTGGCCTGACCTCAACCTAATAGAACATCTTTGGGATAAATTAGAACAGAGACTGCGAGCCAGGCCTTCTCGTCCACATCAGTGCCTGACCTCACAAATGAGCTTTTGGAAGAATGGTCAAACATTCCCATAAACTCCTAAACCTTGTGGACAGCCTTCCCAGAAGAGTTGAAGCTGTTATAGCTGCAAAAAAAAATACTATTTTTAATATAGTGTAGCTCACATACTGCACTGTTGCTCGAGTTTTAATGAGATGGATGGGCTGTTTAGTTATTAGAAAAGAAATGCACTAAACCCTCACTGTACTACAAGGGATTTTGGGAAGACAACATGAGATCCAAGAAAGAGGAGTTCCAACTGGTTGCTCTGGGATATTACATATTGTCAGATCGAACGGGGATACATTTTTTTGATGAGTCAATGAAGACTGCTACCCTAAATTAACTTTTGACATTTTGTGTAAGTATAGACAGGAACAGTTATTTTTAAACATTAGCACTTTGTGATTGATGCAATAGAACTTGAGCGACAACAACAAAAACATAAATAGCATTATCGCTATGGTGACCAATAAGAATTTTTATTTAATTTTTTTCCATAAAACAAGGCGAAACCCAACTGGTTGTAGTAAGGACGAACTACAATTTTGTGTTCATTTTTCCACTTTTAATGCATTGATTGCTATATTGACGAGAATATTTACATCAAGTTGATCTTTAAATGCTGAAAAGGCTAAATAACGTTTATGTAGATTATGTTTCCCAACCATGTTCATGAATAGAATGTGTAGTAGCTGTTGGACATTTTTCAGGATTAACCCAGTAGAGATGATATCTTAAAGGGTTAGTTCACCGTTACCAAAAAACTGCTTATGCAGATAAGGGACATTTGTAGTTGCAATGACCAAAATTGAATAATGCCCTTACTATAGGTGTAGGCCATTTACTTACCTGACTGGAAAACTTAGAGGACATTGGTAGGATGTTGCTAAGAGAGGCCCAGTTATTACCATTCACCATCACAGGAGTGTGCTTTCTCTGCTTTCCCTCATATGCACTTTTTCTTGCCTGAGTAGCCCAGAGTTCAGAGATTGAAAGCTCACTCTGTGATAATGGAGGCGAATAAAAATAGCTGGGCCTCGCTTAGCAACATCCTGGGAGTTTTTCCAGTCAGGCTTTATGGGGTATGTAAATGGCCTATACCTATAGCAAGGGCATTATTCAACTTTAGTCAGAGCTGCACAGTTTGTTTTTATTTACAGATGCCCCTTATCTGCATAGGCAGCTTTTTGACAAAGGTGAACTAACCCTTTAAAAGAAAAGCTGTATGAAAGGAAAAGCAGAGGCCTTCTACCAACCAGTGAGGCTGCAGGTTTAATTTTTCTAGTCCGGTACGTTAGACATGCAAGCTAAAGTTTGACTGGTTGCTATTGGAAATGCCTCTGCTTTTGTCCGTTACAGCGGTTTGAAAGCTGTCTATTTTTGCAATTAGCACAGAAGCCTAGTCCTCCTGAGAACTGTTTTTAATAGTGAATTGGGCAGATAATTATAAGCGGACTGGGATATTTCTAGTTTTTTGCCTCATTGCTTTTGTTATTGCTTGTCTGTTAGCATATGGTTATTGTTTGTTGTAATGAAAAATTGCACACGTGCATGAAAACTTTTGTTTATTAATCTTATATTCATTGCTAATGTTACTAAACTTTTACACTTTAATTAGGTGTAAATTAAAGTGGTTGGAAAGATAAACAGAAATTACAGACAGCCCCTCTGTTCTATTAATCTACCCTACACTATGTAAATGTTTTTTTTAAAACGATACCTGTAAATACCTTATCTTTGATCTCTTCTGGCCGATAACGTAACCTCTGGCCACTCTATTTCTCCGATCTATGAGCTACAGTGGGAGGGACCGAGATCCCCTTCTGATGTCAGCCGCTGTGCTGGCTTGCTGTGGCCCTTAGATAGGGGAGGAGAGCTGCCGGAGGTCATGTGACCGGCCAGAACAGATCGAAGATAAGTTATTTACAGGCATCATTTTAAAAAAAACATGTACAATGTCTATGATAAATTAATAGAGCAGAGGGGCTGGCAGTAATATTTCTTCACTTTTACTGCCAGCTACTAATAGAAGCAGGGGGCGGGGGAGAGAGACACACAGGAGCCGACAGGTGGGGAGAGGGGGAGAGGGAGAGCAGCTGGATGATGACACATAAATTGACCACGGTAATCATGGGTCAGCAGCCATGATTACTGTGGTCAGCACACAGAGGGGGAAACAGGAACAGGTATGATCAACCAGGTTTTTTACAGCTTAGGAAGAGGCACTGTGCTATGTAATCTGCTATAAGTGAACAGGAGTTCTTTTTTTTTTTTTTTAGGGTTACAACCACTTTAACAAACTTACTGCTAATTTCAGAGGAAGCATAGCAGGATTGATTCATATAGATACCTGCTTCCAGTTCCTATATGTTATAGCTGTGATTTGAGTGATATATTTTGTTGTTGTCAGAATTTACCTGTGTGCGTGGATATGATGTTTTTCTTAAATGTAGAAGTTCCACATTTGGGAAATACATCATACATGCATACGCAAGTGAACACTGATGCACAGAGCCATTTGGGTTTACAAGAGTACGACTGCATACAGCCATGTATAGTTTGTGTTTACATATATGGCAAGCTGTGCGTGCAATCTCCAGCTTCCCGGGCATGTGAAAACACCCATATTTTCAACCTCTCACCATCCATGTGCATGAGGCCAAAGAGTTAAGATATGTTTTATGAGTTGGTACTTCTAGGAAAATAGTTTGAAGCCTGAGAAATTAGATTTTCACCCATCAGCATATAAGTACTGTAGCTATACAACATAGTTAATAAAGCCATAGACCGGTGGCACAGAAAAAGGCTGCCACTATAATTGTTGGAAATTTGTCCTTGTTTTTAAAAGGGTTTCCTCTTTAAAAGGGCAATTTTGCCTTTGGTGCAAGCTATTCTTTAAGACATGGCCCTCTCTTCTAACAGTGATTTTTACTGCCCAGGACCTCATATCCTTCCTTTAGAAAGCATTCTTTTAGGGTTGTTTTCAAAAAGCCATACAGGACAGCTTGTAAGAAGGGTACAACTCTCCATTGTTTACCTCCTTTTTTTCTTTTTTCATTGGGTTATCCACAAAAAACATACTCACATGCACAGTAAGTCCAGTGGTGTTTTGTAGTGATCTTCTGCTGCACACCCAGTCCTGCATCACTATGTTCTTCTCTTCTGTCATTGGGCACCAGCTGTCTCTTTTTCAGGGTCTTGCATTCACCCCTGTGGTGGCAAACGGCAGGGTATTCACTGTAAAGTATCCTGAGGTCTCCTAGGATGTGTGATGTGGTATCCCAGGAGACTGTGGGCAACTGGATATGCCATTTTCATCTAGGCAATAATCCCAAAGTGCGGGGAGGATTTCCCCCCAAAAATTATTTAAAAATACATAAGATAAAAATGTCCGATGGTGAGAGAGTAGTGAAAGGTTGTAAAATGGGTTGGAATATAGGTTATTTTTAGTTTATTTTACATAAAATGTCACCTTCATTTCAAATACATTTTACCACATGGTATACCATGTACAGTGCCTTGCAAAAGTATTCACTCCCTTGACTTTTTACCTATTTTGTTACATTACAGCCTTTAGTTCAATGTTTATTTAATCTGAATTATATGTGATGGATCAGCACACAATAGTCTAAGTTGGTGAAGTAAAATTTGAAAAATATATACATAAAACTATTTTTCAGAAATAAAAAAATGATAATTGGCATGTGGGTATGTATCACCCCCTTTGTTATGAAGCCCATAAAAAGCTCTGGTGCAACCAATTACCTTCAGAAGTCACATAATTAGTGAAATGATGTCCACCTGTGTGCAATCTAAGTGTCACATGATCTGTCATTACATATACACACCTTTTTGAAAGACCCCAGAGACTGCAACACCTAAGCAAGAGGCACCACTAACCAAACACTGCCATGAAGACCAAGGAACTTTCCAAACAAGTAAGGGACAATGTTGTTGAGAAGTACAAGTCAGGTTAGGTTATAAAAAAAATATCCAAATCTTTGATGATCCCTAGGAGCACTATCTAATCTATCATAACCAAATGGAAAGAACATGGCACAACAGCAAACCTGCCAAGAGATGGCCGCACACCAAAACTCACGGACCAGGCAAAGAGGGCATTAATCAGAGAGGCATCACAGAGACCAAAGGCAACCCTGGAGGAGTTCCACAGCAGAGACTGGAGTATCTGTACATATGAGAAAAATAAGCCGTACGCTCCATAGAGTTGGGCTTTATGGCAGAGTGGCCAGAAGAAAGCCATTACTTTTAGCAAAAAACATGTTTTGAGTTTGCGAAAAAGGCATGTGGGAGACTCCCAAAATGTATGGAGGAAGGTGCTCTGGTCTGATGAGACTAAAATTGGTGCTAGTGAAATCTTGCTCTGGAGGAGGTGATATCCTTGGAGTGGAGGATTGTTAAGTTTGTCATCAGATGTTACTTATTGCCTATATGTCTTTACCTTAGGGTAAGAGCCAGTGTGATCGGGTGTTGGTGAAGTTTCCATCTATCACTGTTACACAGCATAAGAGCACCACTTTCAATATTTCTGAACTGTTCATTTATCACAGACTTTATTTAGTTTAGTGCTGCACCATCACTACATATTACTGTTTGTTGTCTCCAACAATACTGTGCTAGCTGCTATATGTTAGGATTCCTGTAATGACCCAAGCACAATAGATTTGTGTGTCTTCATTTAGTGTCATGCTGGTGAAAGTCCCTATAAGGGATTCTGATAAGAAACTCCCTCTTTAAAGAAGTACAGCCAAAGCTCATTGTGCTGTACTTCTCCTGTGGAACAAAGGAGTGCATATCATTCTGCACTCCTGTGACCCGTTTTCAGCAGACTGTCAACTGACGTCCAGGCTCGGACAAGATCGCGACCATATGGTCAGGATCCCCCCACATGCCTTGACCGGCACCTGGCTCAGGCTCTCGGCGAGCCGCTGAGAGAATGAGCCGGTCGCTCATGCCCCCTCCACAGCCCAGCTCTCTAATGAGCGTGGGAGGCCAGAGCAGAGAGCTGGTCACTGACAGTAACCAGCTCTCTGCTCAGGGAGCTGTGAGACCTGATCGATCAGCGGTGTTTGATTGCTCGGTTCTCAGTGTTAGAGCTGGCAGGGGACAGATGCAGCATCGAACCGATGCTGTAACCACCTAGGTAAGTATGAGTAAAAAATATATATATTACAATACTTTTAAGGAAGTCTGTTTGACCCTTTCCAGACATTTAGACTCCCTAGAGCTCTTTACCCTCTGGGGAGCAGCTGTAAAGCCTGGTCAATGCATACATGTTTCGCATTTGTCACTTACTCTATAGAGTCTCTGGAGAGCCAGTTTATTAACACATGCTGATAATTATGTATGGAGTAGTGTAATATTTTATCTTGCCTTCTCCTCATACCATTTGTTTGGTGTAAGAGACTGCCGACTTGTCTCTCCATTCCCTCCCCGGGGTCATCTTACATTAGTAGTCTAATGCAGCCAATTATATGAGGAATATTGGTTCTTGTTTGAGCCTTCTTACAGCAGGCATCATAATCCTGAGAGTGATACAAAGTGTATGCACGTGATTCGCTTTGATCTTCACCACTAATTGCTAATGTCCCAATTAGGTTACATTAAACAGCAGACAGATGTGTGCAGGCCGTGGTGCGTAGGCTAATGGTTGGTCATAACAATCCAATGTGTCTGCTGTTTTATTCCAGAAATCACAGAAAACTGTTCAGTTGTACCACTGAAAATGTTTTTATGAACCATAACCTTTGTATGCAAGTATGGCACTTTAGGAATATTAGTCCTCCAAAAACTATAGCTTAGTCATAGTTTATGTGTTATGTTTTAAAATTCATATTAGTGCTTCATTTCCTTTCTGCCTGCTCAGAATCATTTGGCTTTAGCCACTGATATAGGATAAAGAGAACAACTGATACATAAATGTTGGTACAGGCTGGTACACACTAGCCCCATAGCTATAGATAGATATATAAAGCTACAGTATCTCACAAAAGTGAGTACACCCCTCACATTTTTGTAAATATTTTATTATATCTTTTCATGTCACAACACTGAAGAAATTACACTTTGCTACAATGTAAAGTAGTGAGTGTACAGCTTGTGTAACAGTTTAAATTTACTGTCCCCTCAAAATAACTCAACACACAGCCATTAATGTCAAAACCGCTGGCAACAAAAGTGTTGAGTTATTTTGAGGGGACAGCAAATTAAATAGTTACATAGTAGGTGAGGTTGAAAAAAGACACAAGTCCAACCTACGTGTGTGATTATATGTCAGTATTACATTGTATATCCCTGTATGTTTTGGTCGTTCAGGTGCTTATCTTTTTTAAACTATCGCTATCTTTTTTAAACTATTGATGCCCCCCTGCTGAAACCACCACCTGTGGAAGGGAATTCCACATTCTTGACGCTCTTACAGTAAAGAGTTTAAGGTTAAACCTCTTTTCTTCTAATTTTAGTGAGTGGCTACGTGTCTTATTAAACTCCCTTCCGCGAAAAAGATTTGTCCCTATTGTGGGTTCACCAGTATGGTATTTGTAAATTGAAATCATATCCCCTCTCAAGCGTCTCTTCTCCAGAGAGAATAAGTTCAGTGCTCGCAAACCTTTCCTCATAACTAATATCCTCCAGACCCTTTATTAGCTTAGTTGCCCTTCTTTGTACTCGCTCCATTTCCAGTACATACTTCCTGAGGACTGGTGCCCAGAACTGGACAGCATACTCCAGGTGAGGCCGGACCAAAGTCTTGTAGAGCGGGAGAATTATCGATTTATCCCTGTAGTTAATCCCCTTTTTAATGCATGCCAATATTCTGTTTGCTTTGTTAGCAGCAGCCTTGCATTGCATGCCATTGTTGAGCCTATCATCTACTAGGACCTCCAGGTCTTTTTCCATCCTAGATTCCCCAGAGGTTCACCCCCCTAGTGAGTAGATTGCATTCATATTTTTGCCACCCAAATGCATTATTTTACATATTTCTACATTAAACCGCATTTGCCATGTAGTTGCCCACCCCATTAACTTGTTCAGATCTTCTTGCAAGGTTTCCACATCCTGCAGAGGATTTACACTGTTATACAAGCTGTACACTCACTACTTTACATTGTAGCAAAGTGTAATTTCTTCAGGGTTGTCACATAAAATAAATATAACTAGAATTTAGATGGAGGTCTAACATGGCACAATGTAAATATATACTGTATATACATAAATATATATATAGGCAGCCCTTTGTTTTACAAATAAATATGTAATACAGTACATGACAAAGAATTCCTAAAGAACTATGAAAACCTAATTTGCAGCTCACTTTGTCTGATAAAAAACTGGTCCTGAGCTAACTAGGTCATACCCTAGGTTTATCCCTTTTACCCTATCTTGCCTTCCTTCCCTTATCTGATTCCCATCATGTGGTGAGGAAAGAGTTGTCCGACCGTGTGTGTGCAACACAAGTTTCGTACAAAATCCGGCGGAAAAATCTGACGGATTTTGTGGTCGGGATTTCCGACCGTGTGTACGGGGCATTAGTCTTTAAGTAGTTAAACTGCCCTCATTTATAGACCGAAGTTCATCCCTTTGATCTCATTATAAAATAACTAAATGTTACATTGTATCTCTTCTCTATCTCTCAGCGCTGACCAATGTTGATAAACATTTGCCGGCTTTTTTTTTTTTTGACAACTCTGAGCAGAGAATGGCTCTGCACTGTTTACATAGAATCCTGAAAATGCCTGATTAAGATCAGGGTTAAATTGAGATTGTGATTTTTTAACGATTAATCGTGCAGCTCTAATAAAAAAGGGTTTTGAGCAAACTAATAAGGGGTAAGTCAACGCTGTGATGACTCATTCCAGTTCTGAAAACAAGCTCTTTACAAAGCTGAAAGTCGGAATATCTGAATATGTGAAAAGATGACTAAAACGCTATCTGCTGTCTGGAAAGGAGATTGTATTATCAAACAGTATTGCAGTTTCAATAATTTTTGAATCTAATATCATTAAACATGCATAACAATAATTACAATTTCCATCAAGGAAAGTATTTATACAGAAAATCAAGGTACAATAGAATGACAGTCTGGAAATTGCAGTTCCATGGCTATTTACTATAATCTCCATGACTATATACTATAATAATTTTACCCTCCAACAAAAAAAATCTATAAAACACCCTAATTGTCCTATAACAGACAACTTCTACAGCAAAGAACGGGGAAAAATTAAAGAATGGAAAAGGGGGCAGTCTGGGGAAGTATAATAGATAGAAAGTGGTGGGGAAGATGTAGAGGTCTAACTAATTTGATAAAATGATCAAGAGCAATGCCATTTTATTTTTCCCCTATGTTATCAAGGGGGTGGGGGGTGAAAAGAATATAAAGGAAAGTAAAGAGACGGAACTGGGTGTTTGTACAGTGCTTAGGCTTCAAGTTTAGACTTTCATAGGATCTTTTGGGGTACCTCTCCCCAAGAGAGTAGACCATCTGGTTACTCTGCTTCAAAATCTCATGATACAGGGGCACTTCCACCATATGTCTGGCAGCCCCTAAAACAAAATCCCTACACAGAATGGGTACATTTTGCTTGTTGTTGTGGGACCATGTCCCAACATATAAGCAGTTTTAGAATAAATGTTTTAACTGAGGCATTTATAAAACATTGGAAAGTGGTGTCCCAGATCTGTCCCCAATCTTCACCGAGTGTTTATCCCAGAGCTACACATATTGTAGAGGTTTGGAGGCCTGGCTTTCCAACAATAAATGTTATTACATATTTTATATTTTAATACATTTTATTTTATTAATGTAATGTCTCTGGCTGTTGGTTCTTTGAGGCATATGTGCCTAAATTTAGTCAGCCTTTGTAATGAGGATGGTCTTTTAATGGTTGTTGGGAAAAAATTCTTAGTTTGCAGGTATCGAAAGATGTCTGAGGCTGAGATGCATGTGAGCTATATATCTGGGTGAAGATAATAGCTCCTTTAAAGGTGGTTAGATGAAAGATTCTGAATAGGCCTTTTTTGACCAACCATTGATAACAAGTTGGTTTAGTAAGATTGGTTGGAAACATAGGCTAAGCTAGTGGTGTGTAGCTAGCTAGTGGTGCATAGGAAAATCAATTTGCCCGAGTATTTAACACTGTCCCTTGTTTCTAGTTAATGTCAAATAATTGGGTTTGTTATATGGTTATAGACACTAGGGGGAATCCACATGACTGTTTCTACTAGGATAAGGTTAAGCTCTAGACCTTCCAGAGGGGAGGACCCACTCCCAGATGGTAGGTTGATAGTTTAGTGGGGAGGACTCAAAACTAATACAATAACTTTGGTAGAAAAGCCATTTCAACAACCACAATTTTGGCTAGCCACAAAATTTGGTATATTTTCTATGATTCCATAAGTTGAGTACGTTTCCTTCTTAGAGCGGGATAATTTGCTGCATACATGGTAAGTAACATACAGGTATGGTAGAGTGGATTTGCGCTGATTCTGGCAATATCTGTTTATCATCTAATTGCTACTGGGAAGGGAAAAAATGGGTTAGTGGAAGGTACAGGGGAGATACAACTTTGGGAAGGGAAAAAAGCACAGGGGAAGAATGGGTCAATCAAACTTGCATGTGAATTGTCACCAAAATAAAAAAGCAATAGCTTAAAATATTGTTCTGTGACAGTCCATGTGATATGGTTTGGAGAATAATAGCAGCAGTTTTTAGAAGGCAGCCCAGTTTGAAGATCTAAGAAGCAGCAAAGAAATCCTATGGAGGTACTGGAAGGGGGAAACAGAAGGCGCCACTCTAAGTGCAATAAATAGTGGAAATTTTTTATGTAAAGGGTTAAAAATAGCTGTACTCACAAAAGTATTACGTCCAAGGGCGTGTGATACTGAGATGGTGAGCCGGATGTCCATGGAAGGTGTAGGACAAGCGATTTCCGTATCCTGGAGGTGCTTGTTGTCTTCTTGTCGTCTTGTTGCTAAAAACGAGCTGGGGCATCCACTGCTGACACTTCCTGGTCAGTGGAGCGCACACCAGCAACCAGGTGGATCGGTTTACTTCCGGGGGCGGAAGCCGGTCTCGTCCAATAGGCAAATGTTTTCAGAGCATGCGCTCTTTCCTCAGGCCTAACAGGGGCAGTGATTGTGCTTGGTTTATGTGGGAGATCAATCTCACACATGAACCAAGCACAATCACTGCCCCTGTTAGGCCTGAGGAAAGAGCGCATGCTCTGAAAACGTTTGCCTATTGGACGAGACCGGCTCCCGCCCCCGGAGGTAAACCGATCAACCTGGTTGCTGGTGTGCGCTCCACTGACCAGGAAGTGTCAGCAGTGGATGCCCCAGCTCGTTTTTAGCAACAAGACAGCACTTCCAGGATACGGAAATCGCTTTTTCTACAACTTCCATGGACATCCGGCTCACCATCTCAGTATCACACGCCCTTGGACATAGTACTTTTGTGAGTACAGCTATTTTTAACCCTTTACATTAAAAATTTCCACTATTTATTGCACTTAGAGTGGCGCCTTCTGTTTCTCTTCCCAATACATGGTAAGTACATGGTACCCTTGGTGGAAGGAAAAAAATAGCTTAAAGTGATATTAAAGTGTCGTTTTTTTTAGTTTAAAATAACAGTGGTAAAAATAGCAGTGGTTTTGCATAGAGCATCCCAGATCCCCCTCTTCTCTGGTCCCTCTTTATTGCTCCTGGCCACACCCTCCTGTTGAGTGCCCCCACAGCAAGCAGCTTGCTATGGAGGCACCCAAGCCGCAGGCAGCTCCTTGTGTCCATTCAGACAGGGAGCCGTGGCCTGGCCCCACCCCTTTTACTCTCCCCATTGGCTCACTGACTTTGACAGCAGCGGTAGCCAATCGCGCCGCGCTGCTGTCGCCGCAAATGAGGTGGGAAGTCGTGGACAGCTGAGTCTCTCGTGCAACATCG
>CM053026.1:192702402-192723516 GCA_028564925.1 Lithobates sylvaticus | reverse complement strand
ACTGATTAATTATTGCTCATCGCATAAAAGGGATCTTCAAAGGTATTGCCTATTGATTCATTTGAACCCTTATTGATTGCATTTTGTCCATATTTAATCATAGAACGATGACTTATGTGATGGTTCATTTTCTCCTAGATTGGATTTGTGGCTCAGCCAGGTCAGAAATTAACAGATGGCGGAGGGAGAAAGTATCCTACTGGGTAGTATCTGTTCATTATTAGATATTTGGACTTTGAATCTTAATGCCTAACAATAAAGAGATCTTCCCATAGCTGGTTCTGCATTTATTACAGTGGGAGTTTATTGTGGAGATTAGTAAAAGATGTGGATGAGAAGAGGTGACACAATACTGGTAGGATACTGTTCATTTTAATAGTTGTGAGAAAAGTAAGATATATAATTATTGATATTTTAAATCTTTTTATCTCAGCTTTGTGTTCCTTTAAGGAGCGTATCACCTGCAGAGCAGCTGTTTGTGCCTAGCGGCCTTTCTCAATAAGTGCAGATTCAATAGATCAGTAGGCGTAGTGATTAGCCTGAACCATTTCTACAGTGGTAGATTTATAAGTGAGCTGTGGTGCTGCTTTTTTATTTTTCATCTCAGTGATTCCTGAACCAACTCAGGTTAAAGCTATTGTTGCCTTATGGTAACACTATATTAGTCCCAGTAGCTGGATCACTTTTTGCTGATTTTATAAAATCTTCACCCAGAACTTTACATTTAGTGTTAGTGCTGAACTACATGAATTATAATATTGGGTGCCTTTGTGTGAAGATTCTAAAGTTCCTTTCAGTACACTCCAACGCTTCTTTAAGTCAATAAGGCCTTATTCACATGGGCTCTGAGGCCTGTAAACTTGTCCGGTTGTGGGTGAGAAGCTCTGGAAGCACACTATCTGCATTTGGGGCCACTCACCCGCATGCCTGTCAAATTGGGACAAGCAGCCGTGTCCATGCAGCCCATGCATAACCATTGACTTACATGGCCTGGCTGCATGCTCAAGCTGCATAAACAAACATTCCATTCATGGTATATGGGCCTCAGCATATGTGTGAATAAGGCCTAAAACAAAAACCTAAAGTAGAAATAAAAAAAAGATAAAGATTCAAAATTAAACCTTACTCTGCATATAGGGGGCAGAGCTTCCTGGTGACTGTACCAGTCTACCCCATTATCCTTTACCCTGTTATCTGTAAACTAGTAAACATGAAACATACCTCCTGTTGTTTCTGGAACACCTTCCTTGCTGCTTCTCACACACAGAGAGCCTAAAGCCAGGGGTACACAATGAGATTATCGGATAAATGATTGTCCATTTTTGTTTTGCATGTTGCAAATGCAACATTTCGCAGCCGCGCTGGCTTGATGTTTCCAGGACCCAACTGATAATCGCTGCAGCACCCACCATTTTATGAACCACATTTGCAAGGAACGTGTGCGATAGAAATATTGACCACCCTGACAAATGACGAATCTTGAACTGTTAGGGCTTATTCAGAGTGGGGCCTAACCACCTTCTAGCTGTGCCAGGAATCAAGCATTGCAGTAGAGAAAGCAGCGTTGACTCTGAAGTACTGGAGGAGTATGAAGCTTTAGAGACTGCAAGTACAGATTCCAACAATCTTTTTCACCTATTTGAATTCATTTATCTGGCATCCCATGTTCCCTTTACCCCATCCAAGTTAAATCCCTCAATAAATAACAAAAACAAGCTGATGGACTGTTCATTGTCTAGCAAAGTGTGACTGGAAGTGAATGTCTGGCTGAGCAGGGTGACAGGTGGAACTCATAGCGACCCCACGGGGGTACTGCTACACTTTTAAATTGAGTGAATTTTATGATTGTAACACCGTTTGTGATTGCCTACATGAACAATTGGTTTTTTAATTGCAAATCTAGTTCTGACCTCATTCTTTTTGGTCTATAACTGTGTTGACCAAAAGAGTACAGCTGGCCATACACTGATCAACATTGGACTGGTCGAGCAGGGACAAGCCAAACTTTGATCAATGTGTGGCATCCCCTGCTTCGACTTCTGTTGAAGGGACATGCCAGGATAATTTTGGATGATCAACAGCTGCAGCCAATCAGATCTGATCTTTATATTCTGACGGGTGGGTGCTGCTTTCAGATTCCTCTGTCCATCTTGTTTGTAGGGATGGATTTTTTTGTTTAGCCTGCTATCTGAATGAAATTAAACTACCTGCTTATGGCCACCCTAAGGCTGTATTTCCTTTGCCTGTAGTAATTTCTCTGGTGGTTAATGCTGGTTTTCTGATGCCTGCAGAGCTCTGAACTCCCTTCACATATTCTGCAGTGTCTAAACATCTTCTGCAGTGTCTTGTATGCAAAGTATCCAATGAAAGTGCATAGGTACAGTTTTGTCACTTCTTCCTCTTTTCCACTTGACTAATTTTAAAGCAAGTGCAGCAAACTCCTTCTTTCACTCATGTGCACGGGGTGAATGCTATTTGCTGTAAGGAAGGTTCCAAGGCTATTTACAGCAAGCACCATTTAAAACTAAGGTAAAAGCATTCTTAAGCTAGCCAAACACTGTAGGAACTGAATATACTCCCATATAGAGTAGCGCTAAATCACAATAAAAAGAATGTGAGAATAAATGTAAGTAAAAAAATTATAAATGTAATTGTTGTGATATAACAAAGTCCTTAAAATAGTATGCACACCATCCATCGCCAAGAAAGTGCGTAATCCTTAGTTAACACCTCCACCTTAAAGAGTACTTGCTTACAAGCTTACAAGGTCCTCATATTACAGAAGGTAAGTATCACTTGCGACTCAAAACCCAGCCAGGGCCTCTATCCATCCAGGGAAACTTTATGTTGAAATACAGGAATCTATCCTCAAGAAGATTCGATCCCCAAAAAATATATAAACTCGCCATAGCATAAAATCCTTAAACATTTTATTTATAGTAAAAAAGGTTGCACTTACAACAAAACACTTTAAAACTCGCATTAATGGTATACAAGCCAGACAGCTCTCTGTAGCAGCCCGTCCTTTCGGTATATATGAAGCGCAGTGATGTCAGCACTCCGCTCCACCCAACGCGCTTTGTCCTACACTGACGTCGTCCTGGGGCACAATTCCTACTGTAAGAACTGAACAAGAAAAATCCTTTGATTCCCCTATCCATGCTAAACAGCATGGATGGAGGAATTTTCCAGCTATTTATATCCTAACAAGAGGATATCCACAGCTGTCTGAGCATCTGATTGGATGCAGCCACTGTTTGACCAACAGATTGTGTGACAAATTCTTTCAGATTAAAGAATGTTGGGCTTGAGGGTGCTGACAGGTCCACCCACTGTTCGCATTTTGGCTGGTTTAACCGGAAGCAGCCGAAATTCACTACATGTATGGCTAGGTTTAGTTACTGAATATCCTAGAGATACGTATATTAACCGCTTCAATACCGCCCGCCGTCATATGACGCCCACAAGGTGGATCTACCATCCTGGGTGGGCGTCATATGACGTCCTCGGATTCCCGGCCGCCTGGGGGGGGGCGCGCGCGCGCCGCCGGCGGCGCGCGCCCGCGGCATCGCTCGGGACCCGGTGCGAGTGCCCGGCGGCCGCGATGTCCGCCGGGCACCCGCGATTGCCCGTTAAAACAACGGGACCGGGCGGGAACGTGGAGCTGTGTGTGTAAACACACAGCTCCACGTCCTGTCAGTGCAGAGGAGACCGATCATGTGATCCCAGTACGGAGGAACACATGATCGGTCTCCTCCCCTTAAGTCCCCTCCCCCTACAGTTAGAATCACGTCTATTAGGGAACACATTAACCCCTCCAGCGCCCTCTAGTGTTAACCCCTTCCCTGCCAGTCACATTTACACAGTAATCACTGCAATTTTATAGCGATCTATATATAACGATCGCTGTGTAAATGTGAATGGTTCCAAAAATGTGTCAAAAGTGTCCGAAGTGTCCGCCGCAATGTCGCAGTCACGAAAAAAAAAATCGCAGATCCCGCCATTACTAGTAAAAAAAAAAAAAAAAAATTCAATAAATCTATCCCCTATTTTGTAGACGCTATAACTTTTGCGCAAACCGATCAATATACGCTTATTGCGATTTTTTTTACCAAAAATATGTAGAAGAATACGTATCGGCCTAAACTGAGGAAAAAAATAGTTTTTTTTTTAAAAAAAAATGGGATATTTATTATAGCAAAAAGTAAAAAATATTGTGTTTTTTTTTCAAAATTGTCGCTCTTCTTTTGTTCATAGCGCAAAAAATATAAAACCGCAGGGGCGATCAAATACCACCAAAAGAAAGCTCTATTTGTGGGAAAAAAAGGACGTCAATTTTGTTTGGGTGTAACGTCGCACGACCGCGCAATTGTTCGTTAAAGCGACGCAGTGCCGAATCGCAAAAAGTGCTCTGGTAAGGAAGGGTGTTTAAAAGCCCTGTATTGAAGCGGTTAAAGACCATCATTTTTATAGCTTTTGTGTGCTTACTATGTGTTTACCTCTACTGTTTAGTTATGTGTTGTGTGCTTTCTTCAAAACTCTGCATAATTGACAAAATGACAATTTGACATAATTGACTAATTTGAAAATAATTAAAATGAATCAAGAAGAAAAATACAATATATAGTGCGCTGTCAGGCAGACTCTTATGGGCATGGACAAAAAAAGGAGGCATGGTCAATAGTGTTTGCTATGCTGTGATTTAGATAAAATAGGGCCTGGGGGTACAGTGAAGTGGAATTAGGAATAAAATAAGAGTCACTGTTGGTTTATATTGCAGCCACTCACCCCAATGCTGGGTATTGCTATTGTGTCTGCTGACATCAGTGCTGTTTTTTTTTATTGTGAGCGCTGCCACTGACAACCAATGTGGGAAGTGGGGGATTGTTTAAAGCACTAACCACAGTCCCCCAATTAAGGGGAGTTATTTATTAGTATTACCACTGATACCAAAGCTGTTTTTGTTCCCAGTGGCACCAGTGGTGGGGAATATATTTGTGGCCACTTTGCCACTACCTGGTTGACATTCTGCGCAGTACCAGGCTTTCTGGATCCTCTAGTACAGCCCACGTAACACACAATCTGTCTAACATTGTCCAGAAACCCAAAAACTATGCCTATAAAGAAGACTCATCTCCTCAATCATCTCTATGGCCCAGGAAGCCAGAAGCGATGAGTATTTTGTCACTTCTGGTTTCACCGGTTGTAAACAAACCATTACTGGTTTGAAAAAAGCATTTGGATCATGGTATGAGCCAAAGCTTTCAATGATAGAGGAGAGATCTGTGGTCTAATAGCACAAGATAGCTCAGTAAAGAGTACCTGTCAATGCCTATTGATATCACAAGGGATGTTTACATTTTTTGTGATAACAATAAAAGTGCTAAAAAATAAATAAAATAAAGGTCCAGTGTAAAATAAAAAAATAAAATAAATAATAAAATAAAATAAAAAACTTTAAAGCACCCCTGTCCCCCAGTGCTCGCGCACAAAGGCGAACTCACATGTTGGTTCTGCGTCCATACATAGACAGCGATCGCACCATACATGTGAGGTATCACTGTGAACATCAGATTGACAGCAATAATTCTAACACCAGACCTTCTATAATATACGCAGTTTTTCGCTGTTCCACAGGCATGGGCAATTTTAAAGCGTGACATGTTTGGTATTTATTTACTCAGCATAATATCATCTTTTATATTTTACCAAACAATTGGGTATTGTGTTTTTGTGCATTAAAATTCTTTAAAGGCCTGGTTTTAAGCTGACAATATATTATACACATATTTCTTGTTTAATTTCCTTTAGATTTACCTTCAAATATGTAGCGCAGTTAAGGCCTATGTAAGAGGCTGAAATGTGTCAATAATTACAGGTCTTGATTCTAATAATTTAAATGGATGGATCTAATAAAATCGTACAGTATCTCACAAAAGTGAGTACACCCCCACATTTTTGTAAATATTTTATTATATCTTTTCATATTGACAACACTGAAGAAATTACACTTTGCTACAATTTAAAATAGTGAATGTACATCTTTTTCTAATTACAATTCTAATCTTTTTGGCTCTATACACCACCACAATGGATTTGAAATGAAAAAACAAGATGTGCTTTAACTGCAGACTTTCAGCTTTAATTTGAGGGTATTTACATCTAAATCAGGTGAACAGTGTAGGTATTACAACAATTTGTATATGTGCCTCCCACTTTTTAAGGGACCAAAAGTAATGGGACAGATTAACAATCATCTATCAAACTTTCACTTTTTAATACTTGGTTGCAAATCCTTTGCAGTCAATTACAGCCTGAAGTCTGGACATCACCAGACTCTGGGTTTCATCATTGATGATGCTCTGCCAGGCCTCTACTGCAACTGTCTTCAGTTCCTGCTTGTTCTTGGGGCATTTTCCCTTCAGTTTTGTCTTCAGCAAGTGAAATGCATGCTCAATCTGATTCAGGTCAGGTGATTGACCTGGCCATTGCATAACATTGCACTTCTTTCCCTTAAAAAACTCTTTGGTTGTAGTAATATTGCCCGAAACACTTCAGAATTCATCCTGCTGCTTTTGTCAGCAGTCACATCATCAATAAATACAAGAGAACCAGTTCCATTGGTAGCCATACATACCCACGCCATGACACTACCACCACCATGCTTCACTGATGAGGTGGTATGCTTGGATCATGAGCAGTTCCTTTCCTTCTCCATACTCTTCTCTTCCCATCACTCTGGTACAAGTTGATCTTGGTCACATCTGTCCATAGGATGTTGTTCCTGAACTGTGAAGGCTTTTTTAGATGTTGTTTGGCAAACTCTAATCTGGCCTTCCTGTTTTTGAGGCTCACCAATGGTTTACATCTTGTGGTGAACCCTCTGTATTCACCCTGGTGAAGTTTTCTCTTGATTGTTGACTTTGACACACATACACCTACATCCTGGAGAGTGTTCTTGATCTGGCCAACTGTTGTGAAGGGTGTTTTCTTCACCAGGGAAAGAATTCTTCGGTCATCCACCACAGTTGTTTTCCGTGGTCTTCTGGGTCTTTTGGTGTTGCTGAGCTCACCGGTGCATTCTTTCTTTTTAAGGATGTTCCAAACAGGTGATTTGGCCACACCTAATGTTTTTGCTATCTCTCTGATGGGTTTGTTTTGTTTTTTCAGCCTAATGATGGTTTGCTTCACTGATAGTGACAGCTCTTTGGATCTCATATTGAGAGTTGACAGCAACAGATTCCAAATGAAAATAGCACACTTGAAATGAACTCTGGACCTTTTATCTGCTCCTTGTAAATGGGATAATGAGGGAATAACACACACCTGGCCATGAAACAGCTGAGCAGCCAATTGTCCCATTACTTTTGGTCCCTTAAAAAGTGGGAGGCACATATACAAACTGTTGTAATTCCTACACCGTTCACCTGATTTGGATGTAAATATCCTCAAATTAAAGCTGCAAGTCTGAAAGCACATCTTGTTCATTTCAAATACATTGTGGTGGTATATAGAGCCAAAAAGATTAGAATTGTGTCGATGTCCCAATATTTATGGACCTGACTGTATAAAAGTTTAAATTTGCTGTCTCCTCTAAATAACTCAACACACAGCCATTAATGTCTAAACTGCTGGCAACAAAAGTGAGTACACCCCTAAGTGAAAATGTCCAAATTGGGCCCAATTAGCCATTTTTCCTCCCCGGTGTCATGTGACTCGTTGTGTTACAAGGTCTCAGGTGTGAATGGGGAGTAGGTGTGTTAAATTAGGTGTTATCGCTCTCACTCTCTCATGCTGGTCACTGGAAGTTCATCATGGCACCTTATGTCAAAGAACTCTCTGAGGATCTGAAAAAATGAATTGTTGCTCTACATGAAGATGGACTAGGCTATAAGAAGTTTGCCAAGACCCTGAAACTGAGCTGCAGCACGGTGGCCAAGACAAAAAAGTGGTTTAACAGGACAGGTTCCACTCAGAACAGGCCTTGCCACGGGCAACCAAAGAAGATGAGTGCACATGCTCAGCGTCATATCCAGAGGTTGTCTTTTGGAAACAGACACATAAGTGCTGCCAGCATTGCTGCAGAGGTTGAAGGGGTGGGGGGTCAGCCTGTCAGTGCTCAGACCATAAGATGCACACTTCATCAAATTAGTCTGTCGTCCCAGAAGGAAGCCTCTTCTAAAGATGATGCACAAGAAAGCCCACAAACAGTTTGCTGAAGACAAGCAGACTAAGGACATGTCCTGTGGTCTGATGAGACCAAGATAGACGTATTTGATTCAGATGGTGTCAAGCGTGTGTGGCGGCAACCAGGTGAGGAGTACAAAGACAAGTGTGTCTTGCCTACAGTCAAGCATAGTGGTGAGAGTGTCATGGTCTGGGGCAGCATGAGTGATGCCAGCACTGGGGAGCTACAGTTCATTGAGGGAAGCATGAATGCCAACATGTACTGTGACATACTGAAGCAGAGCATGATTCCCTCCCTTCGGAGACTGAGCCGCATGGCAGTATTCCAACATGATAACGACCCCAAACACACCTCCAAGATGACCCCTGCCTTGCTAAAGACGCTGATGGTAAAAGTGATGGACTGGCCAAGCATGTCTCCAGACCTAAACCCTTTTGAGCATCTGTGGGGCATCCTCAAATGGAAGGTGGAGGAGCACAAGGTCTCTAACATCCAGCAGCTCTGTAATGTCATCATGGAGGAGTGGAAGAGGACTACAGTGGCAACCTGTGAAGCTCTGGTGAACTCCATGCCCAAGAGGGTTAAGGCAGTGCTGGAAAATAATGGTGGCCACACAAAATATTGACACTTTTGGCCCAATTTGGACATGTTCACTGCTGTATGGTCTTGGCCACCGTGCTCAACTCAAGGTTTCAAGGTCTTGGCAATCTTCTTATAGCCTATGCCGTCTTTATGTAGAGCAACAATTCTTTTTTTCAGATCCTTTGAGAGTTCTTTGACATGAGGTGCCATGTTGAACTTCCAGTGACCAGTATGAGAGAGTAAGAGTGATAACACCACATTTAACACAACTGCTCACACCTGAGACCTTGTAACTAACGAGTCACATGACATCGGGAGGGGAAAATGATTAATTGGGCCCAATTTGGGCATTTCCACTTAGGTGTGTACTCACATTTGTTTCCAGTTTAAACATTAATGGCTGTGTGTTGAGTTATTAAATGAAAAAAAATGCATGGGTGAAAAAGTGTGTTGAGTTATTTTGAAGGGACAGCAAATTTAGACTTTTATACAAGCCTTAGGAACAATTGAGAAAGAAAGTGTCAGTCTGGAAAGGGTTATAAAGCCATTTCCAAACTTTGGGAATCCAGCGAACCACAGTGCCATTTTGGCGAAGACCAGTGGTGAACCTTTGGCCGGCCGCCCAAAATTACCCCAAGAGCGCAGCGACGACTCATCCAAGAGGTAATCCAAGGCTGCAGGCCTCACTTGCCTCAGTTAAGGTGTTCATGCCTCCACCATCAGGAAAAGACTGGGCAAAAATGGCCTTATTTTGAAAACCAGGGACAAAAAGAACATCAAATCGTCTCAATTTCTCCACAACACATCTTGATGATCCCCAAGACTTTTGGGACAACATTCTGTGGACCGATGAGACAAAAGTGGAACTCTTTGGAAGGTGTGTGTCCAAGTATATCTGGCGTAGAAGGAACACTGCATTTCAGAAAAACTACATTATACCAACAGTAAAATATGGTGGTTATTTTGTCAGCAAACTTGCCGTGATAAAAGGTATGTGTGTGTGTACTCACATTTGTTTCCAATGTTTAAACATTAATGGCTGTGTTTTGAGTTATTTTGAAGGGACAACAAATTTTTTGAGACTTTAAAAGCCTCATTGCACGTTATCGCAAACGTTGGTTGCAGTTGTTGTTGCAAAGTGTAATTTTTTTTTTTTTTTTCTTCAGTGTTGTCACATGAAAATGAATATAATAAAATATTTTTACAAAATGTGAGGGGTGTACTCAGTTTTGTGAGATATTGTATATACTTTATATTGTTGCAAAGTGTAATTTCTTCAGTGGTGTCACATGAAAAGATATAATTATTTTTAAAAAATTATATAGGATATATGTTTTATTGTTGAAACATTGTGGTGTCGTTTTTTTCTTGCATACCAATTGAAAATGTTTTGGTTTGACCTCATGGTTTTGGTAAATCTAAAGGTAAATTTGTACAAGATAATTGTATAATGTATGGCCAGCCTTAAAGTAGTTAAACTGAGAAAATGTACCATTTTATGAAAAAAATAAGTTAATTTTAAAGTTGATGGTAGCAACACGTCTCAAGAAAGTTGGGACAGGGCAACAAAAAGCTGGCAAAGTAATGGTACTAACATGGAAGATCTGGAAGAACATTTTGCAGCAAATTAGGGTAATTGTCAATAGATCAGTTACATGATTCTCAGAGTATGTTCACCAATCTGTGTGCATCTAAAAATTGTCGAACAATTTCAGAATAACTTGAAAAAAGTAGAATGGAGAGTCAGCAACTTGTTCTCCTGAATAAATGACTTTATTATGTCGGGCAGTGTGCAAATTAAAGCAGCTTACGTGTTTCTGCAATATGTCTTAGTCATAGTCATGACTCAGCAACAATATTCAGGTAGGCTGTGGCCTTTAAACCATGCTCAATTGGTACTAAGGGGCCCAAAGTGTGCCAAGAAAATATCCCCAACATCATTATATCACCACCACCAGCCTGAACCGTTGATACAAGGTAGGATGGATGCAGGCTTTCATGTTGTTTACGCCAAGTTCTGACCCTACGCTGAATGTCTCATGATGAAATCAGACCAGGCAATGTTTCTCCAGTCTTGTCCAATTTTGGTGAGCCTGTGTGAATTGTAGCCTCGATTTCCCATTCTTAGCTGACAGGAGTGGCACCCATGTGGTCTTATGCTTCTGTAGCCCATCTGCTTCAAGGTTCGATGTGCTTTGCATTCAGAGATGGTATTCTGCATACCTTGGTTGTAATGAGTGGTTATTTGAGTTACTGTGGCTTTCTATCATCTCAAACCAGTCTGCCCATTCTCCTCTGACCTCTGATATCAACAAGGCATTTTTGTCCACACAACGGTTACTCACTGGATATTTTCTCTTTTTTGGACCATTCTCCATAAACCCTAGATATGGTTATGCGTGAAAATCCCAGAAGATCAGCAGTTTTTTAAATACTCAGACCAGCTCGTCTGGCACCAACAACCATGCCACATTCAAAGTCACTTAAATCCCCTTTCTTCCCCATTCTGATGCTCAGTTTGAACTTCAGCGAGTCATCCTTACCACATCTAGATGCCTAAATGCATTGAGTTGCTGCCATGTGATTAGCTGATAAGCAACTTGTGTTAACAAGCAGTTGAACATATTTACCTAATAAAGTGGCCGGTGATTGTAGATGTTAGTGTAGCGCACTACTCCCTTGGGAGCTGCAAAGTTGTTCCTTACCTTTATGTTAATAGCCCCTGTTCTTCCTTCCCATGCAAAGTTTCACAAACACCTGGCCGTCTTTATATTCTGTAAAGCTTTTATTCTTGAACTTGAGTTGGTGTTACAAATGGGTAGAGGATATGAGTTGCCTCTATTAATTCTGGTTCCTGACTCTGATCCTGCGTACTCTCCTTTTGTGAACTGACCAGCATCACTCTGAATAATACTGTGGGTTGTAGATTCCAATGTCCCAGGCATCACCGCCTAATTCCTTGACTCTTGCAATCAGCCCATGTCGGTTCTGGAAAGTGTCTCTCACTAGGTCCTTGGACACATAGCAAGTTTACGGATAAGCACCACTGGGTTGCACTCCCTTTGCTCACTCCCAATCGACAGTCCATGTTTCCCACAGAAGGTCAATTCCCAGTTTGCTCTGTCCGCTTTACTCCTACTTCTTCCCCTGCATGGTCTGGCGCATTTCCCTGGCTGGGATGCCCGGTTTCTCCTCTGGTCTACATAGTGACGTCTGCTCAGGCTATCCAGCACTGGGGTCTCTGAACCCCCAGGCCTTCAAGCCTGCTTCATGCTCTACATCTTGAATCCTCTCCTTCTCTTTCTCCCGGAAGCATGTGACCCCCAGCTTATATGTGAGTTCTGCCCTTGCCAATACAATTTAATGATTGGTCCAGAGCTCTCCACATAAGCTGCCTGCCACTCAGGTCCCAAATCCTGCCTCCCTTCCAGAACATTTCCACTGAAAGTATGAGGGGACTTCCTTGAGCCAGAGTGTAGGTGGCCACACACCCCTCTATTCTAGCACTCCCCTCTCCCAAATAAACAACCAGGCCTTGAAAAGGTGCAAGACCCTGGCTAAATTTACCTATCACTATGTACAAAACACACTAAGCACCCACCTAAATGGGGTGGGCGCTACATTAGTCATCATGCTCATCCACCTGGGTACCATTTGCGCCTTTGGAGATTTGAAATTATTGTCCAGGATACTGATTATAGTCAGATGAAAATTACTACTTAGGTATGATTTTCTCTATTACACATTACTCCACTTTGCATGCTGACTTCTATGGTCTATATGTCATACAGCTCTGCAAAGTACACTGTGCTGTATGTTTAAAATTGCTCAGGGCTCCACTCTACACACCATCCTCTAAACAAGTACATTTTGGTTGTTTAGTTATAAGATGTCAGTGTGGTAAATCACGCTACTCTTTTGCCCCTGTATGGCTATGTGTTAATGTCGCTGAGGCAAGTTTATGGGAAGCGATCCAGTGACTGTGTGGGGCATGCCGTTCTGAAGTGTGACAAGCTTAACCACTTCAGCCCCGGACCAATTGTCAGCTTAAGGACCAGAGGTCTTTTTTCAATTTCGCACTGCACTACTTTAACTGGTAATTGTGCGGTCATGCAATTTTGTAACGAAACGAAATTTGCGTCCTTTTCTTCCCACAAATAGAGCTTTCTTTTGATGGTATTTGATTGCCTCTGTGATTTTTATTTTTTGCGATATAAACGGAAAAAGAGCGAAAATTTTGAAAAAAAAAGAGATTTTCTACTTTTTGTTATAAAAAAAATCTAATAAACTCAATTTTAGTCAAACATTTGGGCCAAAATGTATTCAGCCACATGTCTTTAGTAAAAAAAATGCCAATAAGCGTATATTTATTGGTTTGCGCAAAAGTTATAGCGTCTACAAACTAGAGTACATTTTCTGGAATTTACACCGCTTTTAATTTATGACTGCCTATTTCATTTCTTGAGGTGCTAAAATGGCAGAGAAGTACAAAACCCCCCCCAAATGACCCCATTTTGGAAAGTAGACACCCCAAGCTATTTGCTGAGAGGCATGTTGAGCCCATTGAATATTTTTTTTTTTAGTCCCAAGTGATTGAATAAAGACAAAAATAAAAAATATTTTTTTTTTTTCTTCAAAAAGTTGTCACTAAATGATATATTGCTCACACATGCCATAGTTATATGTGGAATTGCACCCCAAAATACATTTTGCTGCTTCTCCTGAGTATGGGGATACCACATGTGTGGGACTTTTTGGGAGCCTAGCCGCGTACGGGGCCCCGAAACCCAAGCACCGCCTTCAGGATTTCTAAGGGTGCAAATTTTTGATTTCACTCCTCACTACCTATCACAGTTTCGAAGGCCATAAAATGCCAAAATAGCACAAAACCCCCCCAAATGACCCCATTTTGGAAAGTAGACACCCCAAGCTATTTGTTGAGAGGCATGGTGAGTATTTTACAGCTCTCATTTGTTTTTGAAAATGAAGAAAGTAAAGAAAAAAAATTTTTTTTTTCTTTTTTCAATTTTCAAAACTTTGTGACAAAAAGCGACATCTGCAAAATACTCACAATACCTCTCAGCAAATAGCTTGGGGTGTCTACTTTCCAAAATGGGGTCATTTTGGGGGGTTTTATGCCATCTGGGCATTCCATGGCCTCCGAAACTGTGATTGGCAGTGAGAAGTGAAATAAAAAAATTACTCCCTTAGAAAGCCTGAAGGCGGTGCTTGGTTTTTGGGGTTCCGTACGCAGCTAGGCTCCCAAAAAGTCCCACACATGTGGTATCCCCGTACTCAGGAGAAGCAACAGAATGTATTTTGGGGTGTATTTCCACATATGCCCATGACATGTTTGAGCAATATATCATTTAGTGACAACTTTTTGTAAAAAAAATATATATATATTTTTTTTTTTTCATTATTCAATCTCTTGGGACAAAAAAAAAAAATATTTAATGGGCTCAACATTGCTCTCAGCAAATAGCTTGGGGTGTCTACTTTCCAAAATGGGGTCATTTGGGGGGGGTTTGAACTGTCCTGGCATTTTATGCACAACATTTAGAAGCCTATGTCACACGTCACCCACTCTTCTAACCACTTGAAGACAAAGCCCTTTCTGACACTTTTTGTTTACATGAAAACATATTTTTTTTTTTTGCAAGAAAATTACGTTGAACCCCCAAACACTATATATATTGTTAAAGCAAAGGCCCTACAGATTAAAATGGTGGGTGTTGCATTTTTTTTTTCCACACAGTATTTGCGCAGCGATTTTTCAAACGCATTTTTTGTGGAAAAAATACACTTTTTTTTATTTTAATGCACTAAAACACACTATATTGCTCAAATTTTTGATGAAATAAAAAATATGATCTTAGGCCGAGTACATGGATACCAAACACGACATGCTTTAAAATTGCGCACAAACACGCAGTGGCGACAAACTACATACATTTTTAAAAGCCTTTAAAAGCCTTTACATGATACCACATTAGATTCACGGAGGAGGTCTACTGCTAAAATTACTGCCCTCGATCTGACCTTCGCGGTGATACCTCACATGCATGCTGCAATTGCTGTTTACATATGACGCCAGACCAACGCTTGTGTACGCCTTTGCGCAAGAGAAGGGGGGGCAGGGGTGCTTTTTTTTTTTTTTTTTAGTTTTTTTTTTATTTTTTTTGGTTTTTTATTCTATTTTTAAACTGTTCCTTCCATTTTTTTTCTTTGTTATGATTTTTATTGTTATCTCAGGGAATGTAAATATCCCCTATGATAGCAATAGGCAGTGACAGGTACTCTTTTTTTGAAAAAATTGGGGTCTATTAGACCCTAGATCTTTCCTCTGCCCTCAAAGCATCTGACCACACCAAGATTGGTGTGATAAAATGCTTTCCCAATTTCCCAATGGCGCGGTTTATATCCGGGAGGGGGGACATTCCCTCCTACTGCTTGTAAAAGCAGTCTAGAGGCTAATTACCCGCTAGAATTTCTTTTACATGAAAGCCGATCACTGGCTGAAAAGAATGATACCAAGATGATACCTAAACCTGCAGGCATCATTCTGGTATAACCATTCAAAGTCCAGCAACATACTGGACATATATTGTAATCTTTTTTTTTTTCATGCAGCCTCTTGGCTGAACGAAAAAAAGAGATTGATTGGTGGGTATGCCCACCATTAGAATACCTCCCTTCATCCACCCACTTCTAATGATGGGCATACATGCACCATTTATATATGCCGATGCATGGGGGCATCCTCCCGCAAAAGTTATGCCGTGTACACACGGTCGGAATTTCGACCGTATGTACGTGGCATTAGGAGCCAATCGCTCCTCCCCGCCCCCTGCTGCCCCCATGCTTCGGCATATATGCTCTTTTTTTTAACTGTGGTGGTGAAATCACCTCCTACAGCGTTGGAGTCGCGGCTTTATGTATCGTGGGAGCAAACGCTGTTGCTGTCAAGATAAATAAATCCGCGCTGCAACTGAATGGCGCACCTGAAAACAAAAAAATGCTTAACACTAAAACACAGTAAACAAAATTACATACCTGAAAAGCAAGCATGATAAAACATAATAAAACATAATAAAACATTGCAGAATAGAATGGAGTAAAAAAAGAGCAACAATAGAGAGAGAGAGAGAACAATAAAACGACAACTATTTTTGTTTTTTTAATTTTTTTGAGATTCACAGGTAAAAAAGCTCCTGACTGTTAGCGACTGAATCAAAACGCTACCACAAAAAAAATGTTAGCGATCGCAGGGATCAGGCCTGACTCTGCGAACACTGCAGTTATGTGTGCTTAGTGTTTTGTAAGTGACAGTGATCGATCGATACTGCACTTGGGTGGGCTGGGCTGGGCGGAGGGGGAAAACGCAGGTGCTAGCAGGTATCTGGGCTGATCCCGCTAACAATGCGTTTTTTTGGAACCCTAAACTGCTGGGACGCTAGTATAGATCTGATCAGATCAGATATTGATCTGTTCAGATACTATACCACTAAGGGAGGTGTATGCTTTGCGCGTGGGTGTTTGCGGTACTGGCACTAACCTGGGGCGACGCAGACCTTATTTGACCCTAAAACCTAATTGATATCACCCGCCGGGCGATCAGGGGGTTAAACCGTTATTGGGTAATAAATGGCGGGTGCCCTGACAGTATAAAAAACAAGCTAACTAACCAGCGTCACCCGTAACAGTAATACAAAAAAAAACTGGTTACCTAGCGACACTAATGCAGGGATCAGAAAAACGATCGCTTAGTGACACTGGCAAAAGGGGGTGAAAGGGTTAACTAGGGGCAATCAGGGGGTTAAACCTTTATTAGGTAATATATGGGGGTACCTGACGCTATATAAAAACCTGACGGGGAACCTAAATAACGAAATAACTAACTGGCTAACCAGCGTCACCAGTGACATTTTATACGGTGATCACTGGTGAAAGGGTTAACTCTAGGGGCAATCAGGGGGTTAAAACCTTTATTTAGGTTGTAATATGGGGGTACCTGACCTATAAACCTATTTATGAACCTATATAAACATGGCGGTTAACCTAAAAAAAAACTGGTTACCTAGCGACACTAATGCAGCGATCAGAAAAACGATCGCTTAGTGACACTGGCAAAAGGGGGTGAAAGGGTTAACTAGGGGCAATCAGGGGGTTAAACCTTTATTAGGTAATATATGGGGGTACCTGACGCTATATAAAAACCTGACGGGGAACCTAAATAACGAAATAACTAACTGGCTAACCAGCGTCACCAGTGACAGTTATACGGTGATTACTGGTGAAAGGGTTAACTCTAGGGGCAATCAGGGGTTAAAACCTTTATTTAGGTTGTAATATGGGGGTACCTGACCTATAAAACTATTTATGAACCTATATAAAACATGGCGGTTAAAATAAAAAAAAAATGGTTACCTAGCGACACAATGCAGCGATCAGAAAAACGATCGCTTAGTGACACTGGCAAAAGGGGGTGAAGGGGTTAACTAGGGGCAATCAGGGGGTTAAACCTTTATTAGGGGGGGGTAGGGGGCTACCTAGGACCTAAAACTAACTGCCCTGACAGTTATTACAGTCACACTGACACTAAATGCAGTGATCAGTAAATAAATGATCACTGCAATTAGTGACACTGTGACTGGGGGGGGAGGGGGTGATCTGGGGGGTGATCAGGGGGTGACAGGGGGGTGTTTTGTGTGCCTAACTGTACTGGTGTCAGTGTAGTGTTGTGCACTAACCTTAACATGTTCGCCGCTCGGCGTCTCCGGTCACATAGACCGTCGCACCGAGCGTGACATCACTTCCGCCTTCCTGTCTATACAATAGACAGGAAGGGGAAGCTTTTCATTCGCCAGGAGCGATCGCGAGGGGGTGGCCAGAAACCACTGGCCGTCCCCTCGTCCCGGATCGCTCCTGAAGCGATGCCGACCGTCCCCGCCGGCGGAGGGGGGTCCGATCGGACCCCCCAACCGCCTAAAGAATGGCACGTACAGGTACGTGGTTCTGCCTGTACGTGCCATTCTGCCGACGTATATCTACATGGGGCGGTCGGCAAGTGGTTAAGACACATCCAACTATGAGAGAGGGAGCTGGAGCCACCCACCCATCCGGGCGGTATCTATCATTCTAAAGCGATGTTAGACCTTTTGAGATGTGGCGTCTAAATGTTTGCTAAGCGGCTTTATTCGTATACGGTGGCTGTGACAGAAACTACTGTCACTGTGTGTTTTGGAGGGGGCTGTGAGCTGGCCTCCCACCCACAGACTATGGCCCAGCAGAGAATGAGAGACTTGGGGACAAAATGGCATTGGGATAATGTAATGATATCTCTATATAAGTTGCATCTCTTCTCCCCCATCCTCCCCCTCTTGTTATTGTGTTTAATTTTGTTAGGTCATAGCATGTAGACAAAAGGGGTGGAGACTCATCCCAGCGGGCGATGTGTAAGGAGGGGCTGTCTGCTTATCATAATCCCTTTGTGTGTTTCAACTGTAGCTTCTGTTTGAATGTACAAGTGTCGAGTTTCCATTGGTTCTTCCTTGTCCCCTACCCCCCCTATGACAAGGCTAAGGGGAGTGTCCCTAACTGTATTTAAAAGTGTAAGTTTTGTACTTAATAAACAGTTTATGCTCTGCATATTTAACTCTCAACACCTGTGTGGTTTGCCTTGTGATTGGGGGGTTAAGAGCTGATTATGGCGAGTCTTCCGGCTGCGGATGCATTTGGAGAACAGGAGATACAGGTCTTGCGGAGGTGCCCAGCTGGGGTACCTGAGATCCGTCACAGTGGCTATTGCACATTTGGTGTCGAAGGGTTTGTATTCAAGGTAGACTGCCTGAATTTGAGTTAGAATTTTTCACTGGACTCTAATCTGACAATATTATGATTTATGCGCTCTTTATGAATTTATGATTTATGTGATAGCGCAGCACTATTTTTGGAAACAATTGATGTTGGATATTTGATGTCTGAATATCAGTGAGTGCTGCAGTCAAAATTGATTTAGATATACATTTTTTAAATATATGTTATTGCATTTATATCCGCTATTGCACAGATTTGGTTATTTTTTCTAGCGCGGAACACCTTTGTATTTTTTTTACAATATATACACTACTGCATTCCATACAGGTACTGTATATGCCACCGCACTACTCTGAACACTGTGCTATACATTATGTACAATACAAAACTCTACTCTGTACACTGTACAGTACTAATTATCTTTCAGTCCAGCACCCCACTCTGTGCAGTACTATCCATACTCCACATGGCCCTGCATCATAAACTCTGCTATGTATATATAGCACCCTTTACTACCTAATAGTATACCCTACCATTTTGGTGCCCCCTCTCAGACTTACCAGACAGCAGGGTGCATTTACTGTCTCTGACTCTTCTGTGCCCAAATGGGCACACTTTTGCTAATAGGCAATCAACAGATCACATTTGCCAGTAGTTCTTTCGAAACATACAGGCAATTAAGGGAGGAGATCAATGAAAGACGTTTACTGAGGTGGATTTTCACAACACAGCTTTGTATTTAAGTATAGCCTCACAGATCAGATACCCTGATTGCTCTTAGTGCAATTAAGAATGGAGTAATTTACTCATAGTGCTTGGTTTTTATCTTATTTCATTTTTTTTATTTATTTTATGGTTCTTTTATTCATTCATGTATTTCAAACATATTCTATAGTGCTAGTATTAATATTTTGTAGCATCAACAACTTTGGTATAAATAAAATCTCCCCTCACTCAATGTGTTATAGTACTTCCAGGGTGCATGTCTGTTCATCCCAGAGGACTGCTATGTCCTGCCTGTGTGTGGTGTGTCGTGTGCATGCTCTGGATTGTGGCATAGTGGCTTAGGTCAGTTGCATGCAGTGGCGGCCCGTCCATAGGGGGCGCCCGGGCGCCGCCCCCCCTCCTTGCAGTTAAAAAAAAATAAAAAAAAAAAAAAAAAAAAAAAAAAAATTATTTAAACATGTCCCTTTAAGGGCGCCGGGCACAGTGCAGTATGCACCGCTCTATCACCAATAGATAGATTCATGCATTGCATGAATCTATCTATTGTCACCTCTGCCGCCCCCTATTCAGGTGTCCGGCCCCTGATCGGGCGCCGGGCATCTGAATTACAGTGGGGGGGTGTTGCGGGAAGCGCCCTATTAGAGCTGTAAGCTCTAATAGGGGACCCTATTAGAGCGGTGTGCTCTAATAGGCTTCCCTAAGTGTAAACAGCGGGCGCACGGCTGTGCGTTCGCTGATTACACAGTATTGTGTTAGAGAAGCGAATACATCGCTTCCCTAACACAGACCCGCCTCTCAGCCAATCAGGTTGCCAGGTCTGTTACCTGTAACCTGATTGGCTGAAGTCACAGGCGCTGTGATTGGACGCTAGGCGTCCAATCATAGCAAAAGACAGGCGCGGGAGAAGAAGACCCCGGGTTAAAGAAACCAAGGATGTCCTGGCCGACTTCTTTCCACAGACGGTAGGCAAACTCTTCTTTTAGTTTTTTGCATGTTACTTATGTGTCATCAAGTCTATTGTATGGCTATTGTAGTGATATTGCTGTTCGTGGTACAGGGGAGCACGCCTTGGATGAAACACTGTATCTCCTGTATCACTGAGCAGCATATTCCCTGATTGTGCATGCTGCCCTGTCTACACAAGTGCTTCGTCTACCTATAGATTAGTTGTTACAAAGTAATACAAAACACTAGTATTGACCCACAGTAACAACCACGACTCCTTATGATGTCTGCATTTTTTTCAAACTGAATAATTTGGCACCTTAAAAACTCCCATTTGTCGCACCTTGTTGTTAATGCTTTCTTAAGGCTATACATTATACAATTTTCTTGTACATATTTCCTTTAGATTTACAAAAAACATATAATATGAGATCAAACCTAAACACTTTCAATTTGTATGCAATCAGGCAGGTCCTTGCACTACATAGTTGAAGGTAAATCTAAAGGAAATTAAACCAGAAAAATTGTATAATCTATGGCCAGCTTTAGGCAGGGGTTTCCAGATGTTTGTATGCTTCACCCTTTTCATGACCAGTGACTCACTGAGCTATGTGGATGGTTAACCCTTTCTTGATTTGCAGGTCCCTGGTGTCTGGTATTGGGTAGCCACTTCATGATCAAGCATGATTCAAGCATCTCCCTTAGCTGGATATTATTAGCACATTTATGACCAGCAGATGTTTCCGATTCCTTTTTGTATCAAACATGTCCACTCTAGTAGCAGAATGCCAGCACCAAGGTATATTACCTCTGTCTAATGACCCGTCCCTAGTACTTATTTGTATTGTCCCTTT
>CM053026.1:192649516-192701911 GCA_028564925.1 Lithobates sylvaticus | reverse complement strand
GGTCACATTGTAAACAGGAAGTGCAGTTTACTGGCATTTCCTCTATTCGCGCTGACAAGGCGTGGGTAGAGGAGAGCTGATCAGCGACTCATATGACGGGGGGGGGGGGTCTGCACATTGATTATCAGTGCAGACCCACCAGGGATGCCCACTAGAGCCCACCAGGGATGCCCACCCATGCCCACCAGGGATGCAAACCAGTGCCCATCAAGGATGCCAATCAGTGACCATTAGAGATGCCAATTAGTGCCCCTCAGTAATGTCAGTCAGTGCTTCCTCATTAGGGTTGCCTATCAGTGCCATCTATCAGTGCCGCCCATCATTGCCCACCAGTGCCGCCTATCAGTGGTATGGAGAGATCCACCGCTCCAGGATGATCCACCCAAACTCAATCCCACAGCTGTTCCTATGGTTAGAGAACCCAGGTGCAGGCACGGCACAAGCTGATGAAGATGCAAATTAAGGACTCTGAACGGCCGCACTCCAAGAAAAATTCAAAAGCCTTTATTAGTTAAATATGGAATCACACAAAAATAGGTCACAGCAAAGCAAGAAAATAGCTAATGCATTTCACACTACCAAGAGTGCTTACTCATAGCACTATCAGTGCTATCAGTGCCCATTAGTGCAGCCTATAGGTGCCCATCAGTGCTGCCTATCAGTGCCCATCAGTGCCACCTATGAGTGCCCAACAGTGCCGCCTATCAGTGCCCATCAGTGCTGCATATCAATGCCGCCTATCAGTGCCCATCAGTGCTGCATATTAGTGCTTCATCATCAGTGCCCATCAGTGCCACCTCATCAGTGCCGCCTTATCAGTGCCCCTCAGTGCAGCCTCATCATTGCCATTAGTGAAGGAGAAAACATACTTATTTCCAAAATTTTATAACAGAAACGAAGAAAACCTTTTTTTGTTTTCAAAATTTTTGGGAAAACTATGGGAAAAAACCTGACAAAATGTTGTTTGGTTACAGCGTCGCATGACCGCGCAATTGTCATTCAAGATTTGACAGTGCTGAAAGCTGAAAATTGGCCTGGGCAAGAAGGGGGTATAAGTGCCCTGTATTGAAGTGGTTAATGTAGTAGTAACCATAAAAACTGTGACTATAATACCTAGCCTGCACCGACCCTTATCAACAATTAAAGTGATTGTAAAGGTAAATAATAAAAAAAAAAAAAAATAACAAACATGTCATACTTACCTCCACTGTACAGCTCGTTTTGCACAGAGTGGCCACGAACATCCTCTTCTGGGGTCCCCCGGTGGCTCTCCCCACATCTGGTAACCCCCTCGGAGAAGCACTTCCCAGAGGGGGTTACCTTGCGGGCATGCTCCCGAGTCCAGCATTTGGTGTCCATAGACCAATGACTAGGCCCCGCTCCCCGGCACTCGCGACATTGGATATGATTGACAGCAGCGGGAGCCAATGGCTGCACTGCTATCAATCTATCCAATCAAGAGCCGAGAACCCGGGGCAGAGAGACAGCGCGTCCCCGCCGGGTCAAGTTCAAGGGTTCAGGTAAGTAAAACGGGGGGGGGCGGCACTGACAGGTGTTTAATGCATAGGATGCATTAAGGTGAAAAAACACGAGGCTTTACAACCAGCATCAGGAGACCCAGCATCAGAATAATAAATGAATATCCAATGACCAATAAATGTAGGAAATGGAAGTGCAGAAGCTAAATATAAAAGTTCATTTTTATTAATAGAAAGAATACCTTGTTCATAAGAAGCAGATGATTATACTGTGTCCAAATAAAGGAAAATTTATTATCAAATACTTACCGTAATTTTCCTTTCCTGATGGACTCCATGGCAGCCTACGTGTGGGTTAACCCCGCCTCCTCTCCAATGCTATAGGACCCCCTTCAAATAAAAGAGAGCTCACCGCTAGGTACTGTGTTCCGTAACTAGCCGACTCAATAACCGATGGGTGGGAACTCCGTCTGCCATGGAGTCCATCAGGAAAGGAAAATTACGGTAAGTATTTGATAATAAATTTTCCTTTTTCCTGACAGACTCCATGGCAGCCTACGTGTGGGAAATAACTAGCCAATCCACACGGGTGGGTATGCTGAACAGCCATAAATTACATTTGACCCGTCAACCAACAGCATCTAATACTAAAGTTTCATAGAAGATAGCGAAGCAAGCTCAGTATAGTGACTATAAAGTATTAATAGAGGCCCATGAGGCCGCTTTGCAGATCACATCTGGAGCCACATGCTGGGCTGCTGCCCGCAAGCCGTTATATCCCTTGGCAGAACGTGCCATCACTGCTTCCAGAGGGGCCAGGCCCTTATATATTTTTTTTTTTTTTTTTTTTTTTTTTAAAGGCTGAAGGATGAACTAGATGATCCAGGCTCCCATTGTTCTAGTCGAAGCTGAAAATAGCTCGCAGGTATACCTTCCGAATTCACCTATATCCAGAGAATCGACTTTTAGTGGACTCTTGGACCTAAATGTAGGTAGGACGATCTCCCGGCTCTTATAGATCATTAAGGTAATTACCAGAATCGAACTAAACATAGGAATAAGGACCATCCGAATTGGAAAGAAGGATACAAGAGGTTCCCCGTAACATAGGAACGTGACTTCCAAGACTCTCCTGGCGAGAGTAACGGCTATAAGGAAAAAAGAATAGCTAAAAAGGTCGAGATAGCAAGCGGGGAGGACCCCGTATTACTGAACCCACCCAGTGAGTTGAGGACAAGGGAAAGATCCCGAATGGGGAATCGATGTCTTCTTTGAGGGCTGAGTTTTAACTCCTTACAGAACAACCACCGAATTAAAGGTGAACAACTCGCTAAGCTCCGGAGAAAACCATCAAGGCTGAGACTTTAGAGTCTAAAAGAGCCAACGGATAGAGCTAAACCTAGGCCTGAATAAAGAAAGCTGAACTTTTTGGATTTCTACCTGAAGAATAAGAGAACACCACAGACTTGACCCATCCTCTTCTATCAACCTCATTAGTGCTCGTCCCCATAGAGCTCATGAGAGTGAAATCACCCCTAGAAGTACACCCGAGATGGACAAGGAAGCAGGACTGCTCCTTAAGTGTAATACCTCACCAGCTTAACATTACCTGGGGGGATACTGGATCTAACCCAGTATTGACTTCCGGAGACGTAATCTACATGAATGATTGCACACAAAGCGACCACTCGTTAGCGACTCAACTGAGTGCGTGACAGGAAATCCACTCGGATATTCTGGACTCTGAGGAAGTAAGCCGATGAAAAGTTGCCTGGACCCAAGACATGATAGGTTCGACCTCCCGGAGTAATGTGGTGCTCCGAGAACCTCCAATTCACCACATGAGAATGGACGACAGCAATGAACTTCTGACTTTCCCTTCCGCGAATAGAAGGACTGAAGAAGGCACACAAGGCTTCCGGAAGTTCCAGGACGTACTAGCCCAGGCCGAAAAAGACTTGTATCCTTGAACAAGCTCCAATGTGCAGCGGATTCCCCAACCGTTACTGCTTGTCATAGGTCATGTCCTTACCCAAGATATGGGACAATGAAGTGGTAATCTGGGCCGGCTTATGCTGAAGCCACCAAAAGAGGCCGTTCTTAGTCGTTGATGACATGTGAATAGGTTGACTATTGCCCCTTGACATCCATTACCTGCATAAACCTGATGGGACAGGGAAAAAACTCCTGCAGGGACTGCTTGACCATAGGGGTCGTGGAGATCATCGAACCAATGGAATCAGGTACCATAAATTCCCTCCTGGATGACTGCAGTCTTCCCCACTGGAAGAGAGATGGTGCTTTCCACTGAAACGAACTGGGCCCAAAAAGAACATCAGCCAGACTGGTTCTAGGTGTTTTTTTTATTTTTTTTTTTTTTTTTTTCAAGAGTCACCCAAAGTTGGTCGAGATGGAGAAAATTCTATTCCTTGCGAACTAGCAGCTGGATTTTGTCCTAAGGCAGCAACAGAAGGAAGTCGAAACAGCGATAAAGACACTCTTCTTGTTCCGATGAGGGCCATTATGGGCAGAGGAATTTTTACAAAGAACTGCAGATGGAACCGGAGGTATTTGGGAAACTCCTTCGCTACCTGAGCATGGAGGTAAGCATCTTTAGGTCTATTGAGATTAATTGATCACTTGACTGAACACCATAAACTGTTCTCTTAATGTGCCAAGAAGAGGGGAAATATACCCCCTGAGATTCTTCGTCCTGGAGAGGGCGTAACCATAAGGCCCGTTGAACCGCGACCAAAGACCCATTAGACCAAGCCAACCGGCGGATCGAATTGACACCAGCTCCAGCACCTTAACTGCTGAATTTTTGGAGAACTCCTCTGAGTACGAGACTCTGTACTCTGTTCAGGTTTCCATCTTGCTAAACATAGCTGCTAGAGCCAGGGCAGGTTCACAAGCCATACCAGCCAACCCGTACGTTTATCTTGAACTCTCGGCTTCCATAACCGATTTGACTCGTGGAGGAACCAGAGAACAACGAGGCCTCCGACATACTTGTCACCTTCCAACTCGCTGACCGAGGAATCCAGAGAAGCAGCTTAGAGCTGGGAAGAGCCTGAATCCTTTGGGCCACATCAGCCAAGAAGACATAGAACAGGCTCCATGTGTAGGATATACCCATTACCTTTAGGAATTCCAGCATCACACCTTTCGCGAGAGACTCCACATTCATATAACCCGACACCTATTTCTACCCCCAACCGCCCGGGCATGACAAGGATCATATACGGACTTGCTCTCCTGGACTTTGGTCCCACAACTCCGGCAGGCTCTGCGCTCCGAGCAGCTGACATAGCGGTGGGTGCGGTGACTAGAGGAGGAATGGAAACATCTCCTCTAGTCGGAGGAGGAATGGCAACGTCTCCTCTAGTCGGAGGAAGAATGGCAACGTCTCCTCTAATCGGAGGAGGAATGGCAACGTCTCCTCTAGTCGGAGGAGGAATGGCAGCGTCTCCTCTAATCGGAGGAGGAATGGCAACGTCTCCTCTAGTCGGAGGAGGAATGGCAACGTCTCCTCTAGTCGGAGGAGGAATGGCACCGTCTCCTCTGGTCGGAGGAGGAATGGCAACGTCTCCTCTAGTCGGAGGAGGAATGGCAACGTCTCCTCTAGTCGGAGGAAGAATGGCAACGTCTCCTCTAGTCAGAGGAGGAATGGCAACGTCTCTTCTAGTCGGAGGAGGAATGGCAACGTCTCCTCTAGTTGGAGGAGGAATGGCAACGTCTCCTCTAGTCGGAGGAGGAATGGCAACGTCTCCTCTAGTCGGAGGAGGAATGGCAACGTCTCCTCTAGTCGGAGGAGGAATGGTAACTTCTCCTCTAGTCGGAGGAGGAATGGTAACTTCTCCTCTAGTTGGAGGAGGAACGGCAAATTCTCCTCTGTCTAAAGGAGGAATGGAACATCTCCTTGTTGGAGGAGGAATGGGATCATCTCCTCTGTCTGAAGGAGGAATGGAACGTCTCCTTGTTGGAGGAGGAATGGGATCATCTCCTCTGTCTAAAAGGAGGAATGCAACATCTCCTTGTTGGAGGAGGAATGGGATCATCTCCTCAGTCTGAAGGAGGAATGGAACGTCTCCTTGTTGGAGGAGGAATGGAATCATCTCCTCTGTTTAAAAGGAGGAATGCAACATCTCCTTGTTGGAGGAGGAATGGGATCATCTCCTCTATCTGAAGGAGGAATGGAACATCTCCTTGTTGGAGGAGGAATGGGATCATCTCCTCTGTCTAAAAGGAGGAATGCAACGTCTCCTTGTTGGAGGAGGAATGGAACGTCTCCCCTATTTAAAAGGAGGAATGCAACATCTCCTTATCGGAGGAGGAATGGGATCATCTCCTCTGTCTGAAGGAGGAATGCAACATCTCCTTGTTGGAGGAGGAATGGAACGTCTCCTCTATTTAAAAGGAGGAATGCAACATCTCCTTATCGGAGGAGGAATGGGATCATCTCCTCTGTCTGAAGGAGGAATGCAACATCTCCTTGTTGGAGGAGGAATGGAACGTCTCCTCTGTTTAAAGGAGGAATGGAACCTCTCCTTGTTGGAGGAGGAATGGCAACATCTCCCCTTGTAAATGTTGTGGCATGGCAAGGTCCCTGTCAATCTGGACCACAACTTGTGGGTCCGATCTGAAAAGGCTGAAAAAGATGGGGGGGGGGGGGGGGAGAACACAAAACGCAATCTAAACCGCTGAGACTGCAAACCTCAGCCCCCTCCACTCAGCTACACATACCCTGTGCGTGAGGGCTGGCTGCCAAAAGCAGTGACCTGTCCATAACCTCTGGACAAAAAACGTCACATAACACGGGTAGTCTGCAGATGACCCAAAAAGACACATGCTGAACCAAAAAAAGTTTTTTTTTTTTTTTTTTTTTTTTTTTTAATAATAATATCCCTGCAGAATGCCACATAGTAATTCCAAATATCCATAGAAATTCCCTATATAGTTATCCAAAAAATAATCATTATATTTTATGAACACATTTTCTTCTTTCTTCTTCAACATTTTTTTATTTATTTATTTATTTATTTTAAATGTATTTATTATTTATATATTTCTATATATTTCTATTCTTCTTAAAAAAACGACATTAATCATCATAATGTCTTGTTATGTCTTTTCCCCTTTAAGGGGAAATACTTGGAACAACTGCAGACCAGGCGGGGGAAGGCCACCACTCACTGTCTGTGGGAACTCCCCTACCGACAGGAGATGGTAGCCTTTCAAATCCCCCGCCTGAGTGACGTCACCGCGCCCCCCCTACAGTGCGCCTGCGCTGAGGGGGACAGCCGAACGGCGCCCGCGCGGCCGCCGGACCATCCGACCCTCCGCGCATGCGCGAACCAAGCCTCGCATTCGCGGAGGCCTCGCGCATGCGCAGAATGACGGCAGCGGCCGCGACCCGGAAGCACCGTGTTTGCCTGGAACGCAGAAGCGTTCCAGACGCCATGGGGGACAACGGAGGTACCGGAGGGTACCCTAGAGTACAGAGAGCACCGGGGGAACCGGGGAAACGGAGGGACACACATACAAACAAAAATAAACAGAAATGACTGCCATGGAGATGATCTTCAAAATAGGAAAAAATTTCAGACCTTGCCAGCCATTGAAGCGTCCACCTGCAGCATACGAGACCATCTTCCCCCCGCTACTGGGGTATCCAGAGCCATTTGCAAAGGCTATTTTGCCCACTCTCAGCTGGGCTTCCTTGCTGCACCGCCTGAAATGCTTGAAATCTTGAATATTCCGACCGGACGCCAACAGGAACAGACGTGATGTAGGTCCATGGAGGAGGACAAAAAAGGAACACAGTACCTAGCGGTGAGCTCTCTTTTATTTGAAGGGGGTCCTATAGCATTGGAGAGGAGGCGGGGTTAACCCACACGTAGGCTGCCATGGAGTCTGTCAGGAAAGAAAGCTTTCTGTCACAAGACTGCTGAGCTCAAAACATTTCTACAATGTAAGCTGCAGATAATGAGGTAGCAGATATGGAAACTAGAGCAATAGAAAATATTAGACCTGCCTTTAGCAGTCACTCAGATGTTAGTTTTCAAAAGCTAGCTTGCCCTGAAAAAACTAGACATGCTATGGTAACACCTCCGCACCTCATTTAATATGGTTCAAGTCTCGCAATAGTTTTGCCGAGTACTGCAAACATAGGTACTGTTGAAACACACAAATTCACATAGTAAGGCTGCATGCACACCAGTGTAATAAATATACTTCTATCAATGGTGGAACTTTATGCTAGGAGGTGGCATGTTTTAACATGTATTTACATGCAGTTATGTGTATTTACCAGCTTAACCAGTATTAACTGCTTGCCGACCAGCCACCATCATTATACTGCAGCAGGTTGGCACAGCTGCACAAACCGCCATAGGTGTACGTCGGCCGCTTTAAGAGCTATAGGGGGCATGCACACCGGCAGCGTGACGCCGGAGCAGATGTGCATGGCAGGCGGCCATGATGTCCTGTGATATAATGCCTTTCAAAGCATTATTGAACAAGCTGAGATTAGAAGCTGATCTATGCAGACGTGAGCCTGATTTTTCTCTTTACAGCTTTAGTAAATAAACCCCAATGACTCCCATTGCTGCCCCCATGTCCAGTGAGGAAAGAGAGGAGAGTGCCACTGCTCTTGGGCACAGCACTGGTTCGAAATTAAGCCCCATACACGCGATCAGAATATCATACAAAAATTCTGCTTTCAAAGCGATCGTACGATAATCTGATCATTAGTACATAGCTTACGTCTGAAATTTTCGAAAGGGACAAACATGAACATTTTTCTCATATAGATACCAGAGTGTACAATTTTCCGATAATCCGTACAGTTTTCGTTCTGAAAATGCAATACAAATACATGACATCACTTTTTTGAATTTTTAATCTGTTGTACGAGAATTTTCAGATTTTAGTAACCTATTAGTTTTCGATAGAGCATGCAAAAAGAAATAAAAAAATGGACGATCATTTGTCCAATAATCTCATTGTGTGTACTGGGATTTAACCACTTGCCGCCTTCCCACCGTCAAATGACGGCTGGGCAGTGCGGCTCTCGTTCTGGGTGAACGTCATATGTTGCTAAGACACGGCGCGACCCCGATCTGGGTAAAGAGCTGCCGGCGCGGCTCTTTAACCATGCGATCGGCTGGGACTAATCACAGCCTGTCACATGTAAACATGGAGATGCCGGTAGTCGGCGCTCCACGCCTCACACTGACAGAGTGTGAGGAGAGCCGATCAGCGGCATCTCCTCACAGGGGACAGCAAGGTATGTAATCAGGGCACGGATGATCCACAATTACAATTAGTGCCCACCAGTGCCAGCAATGATTGCCAACCACTGCCAGCAATCAGTGCCAACCAGTGCCCACAATTGCCACCAATCTGTGCCCACAATTGCCACCAATCTGTGCCCACAAGTGCCAGCAATCTGTGCCCACAATTGCCACCAATCTGTGCCCACAAGTGCCAGCAATCAGTAGCCATTAGTGATACCAGTCAGTGCTGGCTATCAGTGCTGCCCATTAATGCCCATCACTGCTGCCCATCAATGCTCATCACTGCTGCCCATCAATGCCACCCATCAATGCCACCTATCTGTGCCCACAGTGCTGCCTATCTGTGCCCACCAGTGCTGCCTATCTGTGCCCAGTGCCCACCAGTGCCACCCATCAGTGCCGCCTATCGGTGCTCATCAGTGCCACATATCAGTGCCACCTATCAGTCCCCATAAGTGCAGCATATTTGTGCCTCCTCAACAGTGCCACCTAATCAGTGCCCATAAGTGCTGCCTCATCAGTGCCCAAAAGTGCCACCTCATCAGTGCCCTTCAGTGCAGCCTATCAGTGTCCATCAGTCCCGCCTCATCAGCACCCATCAGTAAAGGAGAAAAATTACTTATTTTATTTACAACATTTACTGACAAAAACTAAGAAAAACTTATTTTTTTCAAAATGTATGGTCTTTTTTTTTAGGAAAAAATAAAAAACCCAGGAGTGATTAAATACCACCAAAAGAAATCTCTATTTCTTTGAAGAAAATGCTAACAATTTCACATGGTTACAGTGTAGCATGACCGTGCAATTGTCATCCAAACTGCAACAGCGCTGAAAGCTGAAAAATGGCCTGGGCAGGAAGGGGGTGTAAGTGCCCTGTATTGAGGTGGTTAAGCTTAGTAACTATAAGAGGGGGGCTGTAGGAGCAACATTTGAAAAGTTTTTTACCTTAAAGCGGAGTTCTGGCCAAAATATGATTTTTAAAATAAAAATACCCCTAGAATACTCATGCCTCGTGCAATGTAATAAAGGTATGCTGTAAACTATTCCGAGTTTTCTATCTGTGCAGCATTGTTTTCTTACTTTGTGAAGTTTCTGCACAGCACGGCCATCTCCAGTGTGGGCATCTGAAACCACAGTGTCATTCTTCCTGGATTCCGTGCATGCTGGCTACCCAGCATGCACCTGCAGATCTCGTGCATGTGCAGTGCGGTGCAATTTTGGTCAGCTTGGCATGGCACAGCCATGCCAGGCTGACCAATATTTTCCATAGACGCCATGCCAAGCTGACCAAGATCTCCCAGGAGCCAATGCAAAACCGGAAATGACATCTGTGGCCGCAGCCCCCTAGAGGAGGAAGTGAAATTAGATATAGGCATAAATCAGGTAAGTGAGCAGAAAAAAAATAATAAATTGCCAGATCATTATAAGGATGCACATTAGTGCTGCTTGGTGAGGAGTGAAAAATGTGAGTGGAACTCTGCTTTAATGCAGAGAATGCATTAAGATAAAAAACCTTTAGCCTTTAGAACAACTTGAAAGCCTAAATATGGGAAAAAATTAAAGACAGATTAATACCACTCTGTATTCATTAATGTACGATTTAATGTATTTTGTAAATGCAAGCAGTGTAAGTAGCTAAATTTGACTCTGTATTAGCCTCTTGCACACCCCTGTACAGCATAGCTCGGACTAGTGTAGTGATACCCCCGAAGGAGCTGCTTAACCGGTTCCCGACCGGCGCACGACGATATACGTCAGCAGAATGGCACGGACAGGCAGGAGGGCGTATATATACAGTGGTGTGAAAAAGTGTTTGCCCCCTTCCTCATTTCCTGTTCCTTTGCATGTTTGTCACACTTAAGTGTTTCGGAACATCAAACCAATTTAAACAATAGTCAAGGACAACACAAGTAAACACAAAATGCAATTTGTAAATGAAGGTGTTTATTATTAAAGGTGAAAAAAAATCCAAACCATCATGGCCCTGTGTGAAAAAGTGATTGCCCCCTAAACCTAATAACTGGTTGGGCCACCCTTAGCAGCAACAACTGCAACCAAGCGTTTGCGATAACGTGCAATGAGGCTTTTACAGCGTCCTGGAGGAATTTTGGCCCACTCATCTTTGCAGAATTGTCCTAATTCAGTTACATTAGAGGGTTTTCGAGCATGAACGGCCTTTTTAAGGTCATACCACAACATCTCAATAGGATTCAGGTCAGGACTTTGGCTAGGCCACTCCAAAGTCTTCATTTTGTTTTTCTTCAGCCATTCGGTGGTGGACTTGCTGGTGTGTTTAGGATCATTGTCCTGCTGCAGAACCCAAGTTCGTTTCAGCTTGAGTACACGAACAGATGGTCGGACATTCTCCTTCAGGATCTCTTGGTAGACAGCAGAATTCATAGTTCCTTTTTATCACGGCAAGTCTTCCAGGTCCTGAAGCAGCAAAACAGCCCCAGACCATCACACTACCACCACCATATTTTACTGTTGGTATAATGTTCTTTTTCTGAAATGCAGTGTTCCTTCTACGCCAGATATACTTGGACACACACCTTCCAAAGAGTTCCACTTTTGTCTCATCGGTCCACAGAATGTTGTCCCAAAAGTCTTGGGGATCATCAAGATGTGTTGTGGAGAAATTGAGACGAGCTTTGATGTTCTTTTTGCTCAGCAGTGGTTTTCTCCTTGGAACTCTGCCATGCAGGCCATTTTTGCCCAGTCTTTTCCTGATGGTGGAGGCATGAACGCTGACCTTAACTGAGGCAAGTGAGGCCTGCAGTTCCTTGGACGTTGTTGTGGGGTCTTTTGTGACCTCTTGGATGAGTCGTCGCTGCGCTCTTGGGGTAATTTTGGGCGGCCGGCCACTCCTGGGAAGGTTCACCACTGTTCCATGTCTTCGCCATTTGTGGATAATGGCTCTCACTGTGGTTCGCTGGATTCCCAAAGCTTTGGAAATGGCTTTATAACCCTTTCCAGACTGATAGATCTCAATTACTTTCTTTCTCAATTGTTCCTGAATTTCTTTGGGTCTCGGCATGATGTGTAGCTTTTAAGGATCTTCTGGTGGACCTTACTGTGTCAAGCAGCTCCTATTTAAGTGATGCCTTGATTGTGAACAGGTGTGGCAATAATCAGGCCTGGGTGTGGCTAGAGAAATTGAACTCAGGTGTGGACAACCACAGTTATAGTATGTTTTAACAAGGGGGGCAATCACTTTTTCACACAGGGCCATGATGGTTTGGATTTTTTTTCACCTTTAATAATAAACACCTTCATTTACAAATTGCATTTTGTGTTTACTTGTGTTGTCCTTGACTATTGTTTAAATTGGTTTGATGTTCCGAAACACTTAAGTGTGACAAACATGCAAAGGAACAGGAAATGAGGAAGGGGGCAAACACTTTTTCACACCACTGTAAGTCCCTCCTTAATGCCGTCCGTGCCATCGGGAGCACGCCGGGAGTGGCGCGCTCCCGCGCCGGTCGGGACCCCCGTGAGGCCGGTCGCGGGTCCCGCGGACTCGATTGCCGCGGGGACACCCGCGATCGTCTCACGGGAAGGCAGAACGGGGAGATGCGGAAATAAACAGCATCTCCCGTTCTGCCTAGCAACTAGTGACGCCGATCTCTGCTCCCTGTGATTGGAGCCGCTCTGTGCGGAGACTTCATATTCCTTTGCAGCTGCTTCCTGCAGCTTAGTACAGTCCCTCTGATTGGCTGCTGTAACTGTGCCTTTAATTGGCTCTTCTTCTGTCAATAGGAGCACATGGGAGGAAGGCAGATAGTGGGAAGATGTCTGTGTTAAAATGCAGTAAGTGAAAAGAAAAGGGAGGGGGAGAATCCCCCTCTCTCAGAAACTGACAGGCTCTCCCTCTGTAAAAAGCTTGTGTAATCGCAACGGCCAGCTTGGCAGGTCGTGGGAGAAATGAGACACCCGCTACACTAGTAAAGGGAGAAGCAGTATCTGGAGCCAGTCAGGTGTGCTGTAGTGCTCATCTGCTAACAAGGAACATACGGATAGAGAAGAGGAGCTCATCAGTTTGCTGCTTCTTCTCTCACTGTCCTATCAAAGGCTTAAAGTGGACCTTCAGTCATTTTTTCAACTTTCCATCTATTAAATCTTCTGCCCTAGTTGTTTTAGTTTTGAAAAGTAAAACATTTTTTTTTCTGCCAGTAAATACCTGGTGTGCCTCTGTGTAAATCCAGGAAGTGAACAGGCAGCAGCTTCAGCTGCCCACAGTTAAAATGGTTGCAGCCAGACTCAGTGGAGGGAGATTTCTGCAGCACAATTTACAAGTACAGAATCACAGTATATATAAAATAATATGCAAAGTGGTTGGAGGGAAGCTTCAGAGTGGCAAAGATGTTTTTATTACCAATTATGTGAGTAGACTGCAGTTCCTCTTTAACAACGGAAGAGGAAAATCAGGTCTTCTACCCTGCCAAACAGAGTTGTGCTGTTTGGCAGACCTGGCAAATCTCACAGGTATGGAATATTTCCAACAGGTTTGGAATATTTACTTACCATACGTTCACACCTATGCACATTTTTGTGCGTTTTCTGTTTTGCAGAGACGCACTACAGTCCATTTAACATGGTTTCCTATGACACATGTTCACATCTATGTGTTTTTCAGCCGGAGCATTTTTGGAAAGTATCGGGGACTTTTTTCCCTGCAGCAGATTGTGTTTTGCGTGTAATAGACTTCAATGGAGTCGCACCAGAAACGCAACACGTTTTGTGTTTTTTATTTTCCCCCCTCAAAAGCACTGTATATAGCTGGTTGCTAAGGAGCGTCCCCCCCCTCCTGAACCATACTAGGCCATATGCCCTCAACATGGGGGGGGGGGGTGTATTGGGGCAGGGGGCCCCCATCCCAAAGCACCTTGTCCCCATGTTGATGGGAACAAGGGCCTCTTCCCCACAACCCTGGGCTGTGGTTGTGGGGGTCTGCAGGCAGGGGGGTTATCAAAATCTGGAAGCCCCCTTTAACAAGCAGGTCCCCAGATCCTGCCCGCCCCTCCCTATGTGAATGAGTATGGGGTACATTGTACCACTATTCATTCACCAAAAAAAGCGTCACATAGAAAAAAAAACACAAAGAGTTTTTCACAATTCCTTTATTAGAAATTTAAAAATAATGTTTCCCAATGTAGATCCAACATCAATCATGATGTCTGACGCACTGGTGAACCCCAAAAAAAAAGAGCTCCACACTCATTAAAGGCTAACTGCTGATTGCCTACTCCTCTGTCTGACAGTTCTTAAACTGATGCATGCTGGATCGGTGGTGTCACAAGGGGCAAGTATATACAGTGTTTTTAAAAGGAACAAAAAAAACACTGCAAAATGCATGAAAAATGCATGCAAAAACACGGGTTAAAAAAAGCGGAATGCGCCGCAAAACGTGCATGAAAAACGCATCAAATGCAACCGCATAGATGTGAACCTAGACTTACATCAGGCTGGGTTACTGCATCTCACTCTTTACTGCAGAACAGCTGTACTTAGTTATATAATGCATAATGGACTAGTTGTCTCATGCCCATACCATATTGTGAATGCCCATCAAGCACTGTCCCACACTCTTCCCACTTACCTCCAGTGATGTAAGTAACTGAGTTAAAATAAACTGAGTTACCTAACGCAGTTACTTTAGAGGGGAAAAGTAATCTAACTGATTACTTTTCCCCTCATGGTAACTCAGTTCCCATTACTTTGGCTTAGTTACCCCAATTACATCTACCGCCACTAGATGGCAGTAGTGTAATTCCGGTGTCCTGCCTAAAAAGTTCCCCCGCCGGATAAGGACCCCCTGTACTGTGCAGGCACAGCGCTTGCGCAGTACGAAGGACTACAGAGCTTCCGAAAATTGCCGAACCTTAACAGCTCTGAGTGAACTCTACACCGCGCAGGCGCAGTTAACATGTAATTGTACGAGGCGATATCGCACGCTCCCGATGCTCGTGTTACTCTGCAAGGGGCGTCTATCGTGTAAGTAAGGGGCGGGTCTAGTATTACTGTAACCAAGGGGCACATTTATTATTATTGTTATATATCGAGCTCTGCCCATTAATTTAACATTCGCCCTCTTCTGTAGCCATCCGCCCCTTACACGATATAATAATAATAGACCCGCCCCTTGCTTACACGCTATATCTGCCCCTTGGTTAGAGTAATAGAGCAGCCCCTTGGTTACACGATATATAACAATAATAATAAATGCGCCCCTTGGTTACAGTAATACTAGACCCGCCCCTTAGTTACACGTATAGAATATTTAAAAAAAAAAAGTCAGTTACTTTGCTGAGTAACTAATTACTTTTCCAATGTAGTAACTGAGTTACTAACGCAATTACTTTTTGGGAGAAGTAATTTGTAACTTAACTAATTACTTTTTTAAAGTAAAATGACCAACACTGCTTACCTCCATAGCTTGGGTCCAAATAAAACACCACCCACCCCCTCGTTCTCTCCTACTCTTTGTTGTTTCTCTTTTGGATACACAGGGCATGGCATTTTTCATATATAACATCTCAGTTGTGGGATCTCTGACATCTCTACTCAGTAACTCTAAATTTTCCCCTGGGTTGCCTCCAAGTCCTATGCTGGCATTGCTTAAAACTCTCTCTGTGCAAGCAATTACTACTACAGGCCTCAAACCATTAGCTGAACTGTGCCCTAAGAACTGCCCTTGCCTGGGATGGTGGTTACACTACTTGCACATACCTGATAGCAGAGCCTGATATGATGAGGAAGACCTCTCTTACACCTCTTACTCAGGGCCCCTGATAGTGTAGACGTGAGTTTGCGCAAGTGCATATGTATTAGCCAAAGCCCAATTCTTTCGAGCACAAAATGGAATAGGTTTTAGCCTGTGCACAGAAGTCTGTCCAGAGGAGTTATCTTGTCCACTGGCATGCCCATCCTGACAACTACTTTTAATTTAGGAGATGGAGATGCAAAAGGCACCCTTGCTGCCACATTCAACCTTGCTGGCACATTATCTTTCAACTGTGTGCTCATGCTATGCGAATACATTAGTAGGAAACATCTGAGGTAGGTTTACTTTACATTTTCCTCTGGCCCGTTGAACTTAAAAGAGGCCTCCTATGATTACTCCTCTAGGGAGAGCATTAATCCCAATAAAATAGAGAACAACCTCAATCCCTCATATCAGGGATTGGGTCAAGGAACCTAATATGGTAATGATATCGGAAGAACTAACAGCTCAACTGCACACCCACCCTGATGAATATAGAGCACCTGGACTTTATTCTCTAGCTCTGAGTTCCTTTAACCCTGTCAATAACTTCACTACAAAATGTTTCAACAATGATGTACAGTAGGTGGTGCCATGCCCACCCCAGCTAGACCCTCCCTCCCTTTCTTTATCTCCTCCCCTCTATTGTATTTTATCGCTTTGCATCTTGTGTATGCATGGTGGCAGGGGTAAAGCGCCCCATAACCATATTCATCACTTTAATTAGGCTACCCTATGGAGAATTAGCTTACCTTCCCACAACTATTACATCTGGTATTAGCAAGAAACCACTGATCAGTGCACTCTGCATTTGACTATACTGTACCTACCTCAAATGTTTTGAACTACCTGTGAGGAAGTACACCTCTGTGCACATCTTGTGTTATAAAACTTAATAAAAATGTATTCTTATGAGAATAAAAAAGTGAAAAGGTAAATATCACTTCTTCAACAAAAATGAGAAGAAAAATGCATATCTATAGATTTTCCTCGATGACCCTTTACGGTAGAGTATATGAGACATTTTTAGTACTCAGGGGTTCTCACCCATGCAGGGTGAGGGGTTCCTGGGTAGTAAAAGATGAGAGGAGAAGAATGATTTACGGTAGTCTCTAGACTGGTGAGTCCACATTTCGGACTCGGATTTTGGAGGCTTGGAGAGAATTTTAGTGGGAAAAAGCCTCCAAGCCCAAATTACAAGGACTTTGGTCCTGCAGGAGAGGCCTAAAGAGGAACAGAAGTCATCAGCAGGTGCCTGCGAGGTGGCGTAGAGCAAAATATAGTTAAGTGAGTAGTGTGGGCTGGCTTATGGCTGAGACACGAGTGCTGAATAACAAAATTACCAGCTTTTGTGCACTTATGATAAGGTGGCCACAGTTTGGTCTGGTGCAAGTTGAATATGGCCTTGTCAGTTCTGGAATAGCAAATCTAAATGTAGTCAATGCCCCAGAATATATTTGCTGCAGTCAATGTTTGATGTTTCCTGATTCCATATACTGTACATTCATGTAGTGCTTTGGATTGGTTCATTACGCCAAAAATAAACCATAAAAATTAGCTTTCCAGTGGCGTAGGCGCTGACTAAAATTATAGTGTTTCAGCCTTTGCTTAGCTGGATCCTCTGGCAGGGCAGGTGTTAACAGAATGCAGGCTTGTCCTTTTCATGCTGGCAGAGGGGTGGGTAGGAGGGAAGGGCAGCTGTCGCTTGTGGGTGACTGTGTTCTGCTTTCTAGAGACATCTCTGCACAGAAAAATGCGCCCACTCAATTTAATTGTGAGCCAATAGCATGATTCACACAGTAAGTGAGAACTATTTCAGTCAGGATCCGTTTCAGATGGAGTATCACCCATCTTGTGGATGATATCCATCAAGTTAAAAATGCATTTGTTCATCAGCTAAATTCTTATTTCCCTTTGATAAAACAGTATAATATAAGGAAGAAACCTGTGGCCAAATTAAAAAAATAGCTCTCAGTTATCATACATACTGTACAGTGCCTTGAAAAAGTATTCATACCCCATGAAATTTTCCACATTTTGTCATGTTACAACCAAAAACGTAAATGTATTTTTTGGGGGATTTTATGTGATAGACCAGCATGGCACATAATTGTGAAGTAGAAGGAAAATGATAAACGTTTTTCAATTTTTTTTTTTTTAAATAAATATGTGAAAAGTGTGGCGTGTATTTGTATTCAACCCCTCTGAATCAATACTTTGTAGAACCGCCTTTCACTGCAATTACAGCTGCAAGTCTTTTTGGATATGTCTCTACCAGCTTTGCACATCTGGAGAGTGACATTTTTGCCTATTCTTTGCAAAATAGCTCAAGCTCTGTCAGATTGGATGGAGAGGGTCTGTGAACTGCAATTTTCAAGTCTTGTCACAGATTCTCAATTGGATTTAGGTCTGGGCCATTCTTTGATCTAAACCATTCCATTGTAGCTCTGGCTGTATGTTTAGGGTCGTTGTCCTGCTGGAAGTTGAACCTCTGCATCAGTCTCAAGTCTTTTGCAGACTCACAGGTTTTCTGCTAAGATTGCCCTGTATTTGGCTCCATCCATCTTCCCATCAACTCTGACCAGCTTCCCTGTCCCTGCTGAAGAAAATCTTCCCCACATGGTGTGTTAAGGTGATGTGCAGTTGTAGTTCTCTGCCACACATAGCGTTTTGTTTTTAGGCCAAAAAATTAAATTTTGGTCTCATCTGACCCGAGCACCTTCTTCCACATGTTTGCAGTGTCCCCCACATGGCTTCTTGCAAACTGCAAATGGAACTTCTTATGACTTTCCTCAACAATGGCTTTTGTCTTGCCACTCTTCTATAAAAGCCAGATTTCTGGAGTGCACAACTAATAGTTGTCCTGTGGACAGATTCTCCCACCTGAGCTGTAGATCTCTGCAGCTCCTCCAGTTACCATAGGCCTCTTGGCTGCCTCTCTGATTAATGCTCTCCTTGCCCAGCCTGTCAGTTTAGATGGACGGCCATGTCTTGGTAGGTTTGCAGTTGTGCCATACTCTTTCCATTTTTGGATGATGGATTGAACAGTGCTCCATGAGATGTTCAAAGCTTGGGATGTTTTTGTATAACCTAATCCTGCTTTAAACTTCTCCACAACTTTATTCCTGATCTGTCTGGTGTGTTCCTTGGCCTTCATAATGCTGTTTGTTCACTAAGGTTCTCTAACAAACCTATGAGGGCTTCACAGAACAGCTGTATTTATACTAAGATTAAATTACACACAAGTGGACTCTATTTACTAATTAGGTGATGTCAGAAGGCAATTGGTTTCACTAGATTTTAGTTTTGGGTATCAGAATAAAGGGGTTTAAATACAAATGCACACCACACTTTTCACTCATTTAATGGTAAAAAATGTTGAAAACCATTTATCATGTTCCTTCCACTTCACAATTATGTGCCACTTTGTGTTGGTCTATCACAAAAAGACAAAACATCTTTCAATGCAACATTATTTTATGTTAGAAAGAATTCCTACAAAAAAGTTAAATACCGTATATACTCGAGTATAAGCGGAGATTTTCAGCCCTTTTCTTTAGGCTGAAAGTGCCCACCTCGGCTTATACTCGAGTCACTGCCGTCTGCCTACATGATCAGTGTGTCATGCAGACAGACGACGGCCATTGCAGTATTTAAAAGCCGCGCCTCCTCCTCCTCGTCTGTGATAGGGGAACACTCTATCCTTTCCCAGCAGTCAGTGTTCAGTGTTCCGCCTATTACGGACGTTCTGTCATTCTCATCTCATGGACGAGGATGAGAGGATGTCCGTGATAGGTGGAACACTTACCCACCAAATGAGGTGGAGACAAAAGCTCAGGTGGACTTGTTATAACCCAGCTTGAAAGGTGCCTGAAGCCCTGACCCATCCCAATGTCCATTTGGTAGGAGGGCATCCCAGCTCACTCTCTGGCCACAGTTAGACAGGTCGCCCTCACTGAGCGACCTGTAGAAGACAGTCCCACCTATGATGATTGGTGGAGGTCTCCTTCTGTCAATCCTATGTGAACGCATGATTCAACAAAGGCGTTTGTAGAGCGAACATCTGTCTTGGGGACCAAGATTCAAAGTGGCGAGGGAGTGTGTAGCGGGGGTGTTCCCATTAAAGGAAAGAGTCGTTGTTGCTAGCAGCAGTAGAGGACAGAAATACTGTCCGAACCCCACTGGCTCCAGGATGTTTTATGTTTGCCCCAGAGAATGATGGGAGGGGTTAGATAAGGGGAGGAAACCTTACGGGAGGAAAACTAGAGCCTTCAACCCACTGCGAGCAGGGGTGCTTCCTCAGACTTAAATGTTCGTTGGATCGGGGACCCGATCACAGGAGCCGCGTGGACGAGGCAAGATACAGCCAGTGGAAGTTCCCGTACGAGGACAGTGTCCAGAGTGGTGAGGGCGGCGAAAGCTCTTTTATAACTGTTGCTTCATACTTTGTGCCTATTAGACTTCCGAGGCTTATTACCTCAAGTTGCAGAAAGATTGTCCCCCCCTTTTGCGGATTTACAAATACATTGTTTGATTCTTCATGTGCAACACCTCTACAGACCCTGTGCGGTGAAGATTTTATGTTCCATCAAGGACTGAGCTCCATGATAGGGTCAGGCCTGATCCGTTAGGTAGTTACCTGTTTGGTTGTCAGCACCACAGTGGTGCTTAGTAACGGTCGCCCCACGTGACGCTCCGCCCCCCCATTGTCTGATACACATACAATACAGATATATTATTGTAATACTACGGCAGGGACTGCTTATGTGTTGTAACCAAAGGTTGATGTTAAACACTTTTAACTACCAGACGTTAAATCACTTTTACACTACGTCCGTGATAGGTGGAACACTGAACACTGACTGCTGGGAAAACGGAGTGTTCCTCCTATCACGGATGAGGATGAGGAGGAGGAGGAGGCGCGGCTTTTGTACATTGGAATGGCCGCCGTCTGTTTTCCATTACACGCTAATCGGCACAGGAAGACTGCAATGGTGGACACAGAGGATGCAGATCGCACAGGGAGGCATACACAGATCGGCACAGGAAGACTGCAATGGTGGACACAGAGGATGCAGACACAGGACACAGAGGATGCAGATCGGCACAGCTAGGCTGCAATGTACACAGGGAGGTACTGTATGTACAGGGCACAGGGAGGTATGTACAGGGCACAGGGAGGTATGTACTGGACACAGGGAGGTATGCAGATGGGCATTGTTGACCCTCTTTTCCACTTACAGTAGCTGCTGCATTTCTCACCCTTGGCTTATACATGGGTCAATACGTTTTCCCAGTTTTTTTGTGGTAAATTAGGGGCCTTGGCTTATATTCGGGTCGGCCTATACTCAAGTATATAAGGCATGCTGTTTGCATACATATTAAGTCTCATGTTTTGGAAACTCTAGGATAGTGGCCTCCAAATTGTGGCCTGTGGGCCAAATGTTACCCTTTGCTTGCATATATGGGGCTCTTATGCACTATTCCTCCCACTGAGATACAGCACTGTTCACACCTTTGCATGTCATCAACGAGGGCAAGGGCAAAAGTGCACCCTTTCCTAACCCAAACAGAAATGGTGTACCCCTAAATGTGTATGCTCCCACAAGACTGAAGTCTATCATTTGATCAATTTGCATTGAAGGGGCAGGATGAAAGCCTTTCAACCGGTAGCCGCTGTCAGAGTACAAAGTCCCGATGGGGGGCCACCTCCATCCAACCACTGGATAAGCATAAAAAAATAACAGTGTATGGTCCGCTTAACACAATAAAGCTGAATTCCTGCTTATACTTTTTTTATTTTTTTTTTAACTTTCAATTTCTATTCGATTTTTCACAGAATAATTTACAACATAAATTATTACAATTATTTGGTATTGCTTATCATGTTGCATAGATCAGTATATAACAAGTATTAATAAATGAACAATAAAAAGTTATAATGGTAACGTACACTATCTGAATTTTGATAACTTACTACCGCCTACCCCAAGTGGGATCAGACTGTAAGCGGGATCAGGTTATCAAATACTTAAATTATTAGGGATGAGAAGAAGGGTATTAATGATATAACGCTATTCTTTAAATATTTGGAGGCTCTCGGGTTGTTTATCCATGCTTGCCATTTTTTCTTGAAATTAATGATAGAGAAATTTTTGAATGCTAACATCAATTCGTATTGAGCTTGAGTATTTAAACTTATGATGACGTTTGACAGGTTGGGAGCTTCTGTACATTTCCACATGCTGGCAATGGTAAGTCTCACTGCTATTAGGATATGTGTTACTATTGTTCTATAACAATGCGGATATACATCTAGATTTAATCCTAATAAAGCTGTTGCAGGTGTCAGTTCTGTCAGATTACCTGTAAGATCTGCAATAAAAGAGGAAACCGAGTTCCAAAAACTTGATTGGTTCTTGCATGCCTAAAGAGTGTGGTGAAGGTTTCCTACTAGTTCCTTGCACCTCCAGCAGATAGGGGAGGTGGAGGGGTATATTTTTGATAATCTATAAGGTGTCATCTGCTAAGAATTTTTTGTGAATTATCCCAATGTTCAATACACGAGGATGCTTTATTAGTGATTGAAAGTGCTTTCTGCCATTGTTCCCATGTAAAGCTTTGTGAAATATCCTTTTCCCATTTTAACATGTTTGGGCTTTTGTCATCTGGAGAGGAAGGGGAAAGAAGGTTGTAGAAAAGTCTAATTCCTTTTTTTTTTTTTTTAAACTTGTCGTATGTGAAATGTTGCCATATTTCTGTTGGAACATTAATGCTGTCAGAAAGGTTTATATGTTTTTAGGTATGCACATTTATTGATTTCCCCTTCCACTATTTTCTTGAAGTGAGATGGTAGGCATTTATATCTTTAGTAGCCTTGTTTGGTCCACTCTTTTGCTGATTGACATATTTTACAGTAACTTATTATTCTTGAAGGTAATTCTATTTTTTTTTTTTTTTTTTTTTGCCACTTCAGAGAAGCTAGTGTGTAGGACCAAGTCAGCAAGGCCTTTTTCTCCGTCCCTACTCAGTCTTATCATCATTTGTGGCTTATATTTTCCTCTTACATTTGGTACTGCCTTTTATTCTTATACATTTAAAAGGGTTACAGCTTTGTGTTAAAAAAGAGGAACTGAAGAGAGAGGAGCCTATATGGGCAGATTATCTAGTTTGCTCCTTGGGTATACCAATGCCACCTGGTGTTCTATTTATCACTGCTGGCTAACTTTTACCCCCCTAGACTACGCCCTCCCGTTTGCCCCAGTTTTAGAAGCGTTTTCCCACGCTGTTATCTTATACTCGCCATATCCTATATGTAGAAAGAGGTCCATCCAAAAGACACAGAAAGAAGAGAGGACTTTCACCCACAGAGAAGAAAAAAAAAAAGGAAAAAAAAAGAAACAAAAAGAAAAGAAGTAAAGGAAAAAAAGAAAAAACAGAAAAAGGGTGAGGAAAAAAAAACCCATCGAGGGATAGGGGAGAAGATATTATATCCCCTAGTTTACTTGTTCTGATACATTTTCAGTCCAAGGGCCCCACATTTTCTGGAATTTTTTGTGGTTCCCCTGCTTAATAAAATATACTCTCTCATTGCCAATTATTGAGTTCATGCTCCTCAACCAGTTCTCCGACATCGGGGGGGATTGGGACTGCCAATGTTGAGCAATGAGCTTTCTGGCTTGGAATAAAGCCCTTAAAGCCGAGTCGACCACGTCGTTTGAGGCCGATCCTTGTTCAAACAAACCCAAGAGACATGTTCTAGCCGTTGCCTGTAGATTTAACTCCACTCTTTTATTGATTTCTTTAATTATATTAGTCCAATATCTAAAGAGCTTTGGACATTTCCAAAGCATGTGTATGAAGTCCCCAGTTGATCCGCATCTGGGGCAGTAATCATTTTCGCGCCATCCCAATCTGAACATTTTTTTTGGGGTGTAATATACACGGTATAGGAAATAGAGATGCGATATTTTATGTGAGGGAGAAATTGAAATCCGTCTTACTTGGCCCAGGACCCGATCCCATTCCGCTGGAGAAAAGGGGCCCACCTCTCTCTCCCATATTGGCCTAATCTTGCCTGGTCCGTTTTGATCCATATTTTTTTCCCCAAGCTTGGCGTACAACCCAGAAATTGTCCCCTTCGCTGAATCTGACAGCACCATTTGTGACAAAGTAGTAATTTGTGTCCATTTAGGAATCTGTTGTCCAAATTGCATTTGGGCTGCATGTCTCACCTGGAGAAATTTATAAAATGTTTTATTAGGGAGAGAAAAATCCTGTTTTAACTCAGCGAATGACTTCATGTTGTTACCCATAAACAGTTGGCTTACCCGCGTAAGGCCCCGATTCACCCACTCCCGAGGCACCTTGATTTTGGCTAGTTCTTGTAAATTGTTGTTGTTCCATAGGGGAGCTAGATCTGATATGCCCTGGTATCCTAAAATGGTTTTTGCTGTTTGCCAGGTCTTTGTTACCAATTTTGCCGTTGGGCAAGATATGGTAAAGGAATTAGCCTCAAGCGCTTCTAGAAGTGTGTCATGTGGGCAACCTATCAACATCAAATTTGGGACTGTTCCCGTAGATGTGCCTCTCCCTGCTAGGTGCTGTAGCTGAGACGCCAGAAAGTACCGTCTAGGATGTGGGACCGTCAACCCCCCCCCCTCAAAGGGCAGCTGAAGTGTGGACAGTGCAATCCTAGGGTGTCCCCTCTTCCAGATCAGGTCCCTAAAAAGAGAATCTATTCTTTTAAACCATTTCTGTCCAATCCAGACAGGTGCATTATGAAGGAAATATAGAATCTGGGGGAGCCAAATCATTTTAAGGAGATTACAGCGTCCAGCAACGGATAGAGGGAGACGACCCCACACCTCGGACTTAAATTTCAGCTTTGTTAATAACGGGGCCAGATTGATTTCAAGATACACATTTGGATCTCTGGAGATCCGGATCCCGAGGTACTTCAAATTGTCAACTATATTAAGGGTGAGTTCCTGTGGTCTAATGTCCAGCGGAATAGGATCTATTGGGAGAAGGGCCGATTTTTCCCAGTTAATAGTTAACCCGGATATCTTGCCAAAATCTCCCACCATTCGCATTACTGCTCTAAGCGAGGTTTGAACGTCTGCCAAGTAGAATAAAACGTCGTCTGCAAATAGTGCTAGCTTCTCTTCAAATACACCCCTCCTGAAGCCTTGTATATCCCCATTGGTCCTTACTGCGATAGCCAATGGCTCTATAGCCAAAGAGAAAAGGAGAGGGGACAGGGGGCACCCCTGTCTCGTTCCTCTTTCCAATTTAAATAGGTCAGAATATTCATTATTTATTTTTAATTTTGCTCTAGGTTTTGTATAGAGTAGTCTCACCCACTTGACAAAGTTTGGTCCAAAACCAAACTTTTCCAAAGTTTTAAAGAGAAAAGCCCATTCGAGGCTATCAAATGCCTTAGCTGCATCCAATGCCATAATGGCTCTTGAGCCAGTATTGTCCGTTGGTAGCTGTATATTCAAGTAGGTCCTGCGGATATTAATGCTAGTTGATCTCGCCGGGATAAACCCGGACTGGTCCGGGTGCACAAGATTATGTATGCAAGTATTCAATCGGGCAGCCAACACCTTGGCCAAGATTTTAACATCTGTGCACAGTAGAGAGATAGGACGGTATGAGGCGGGGTCCATGGGGTCTTTTCCCTCCTTCGGGATGACAACAATGGTTGCCTCCGTCATTGAAGCAGGAAGAGATCCCATGGAAAACGCCTGATTCAGTGTTTTCAGCAGTTCCGGGAGTACAATATCCCCATATTTCTTATATATCTCACTTGGGAGCCCGTCCGGGCCAGGCGACTTCAGGTTTGACATCCCAGCGGCCACATCCATTAACTCCTGTAGAGTAATTGGGGCATCCATTAACTGTCGATCAGCATCAGATAAGGTTGGAATGATTATATTATCTAAAAATAGCGCCATTTCCCCTTCATCAGCGGCTATCCGAGATTTATATAAAGACATATAGAAGTCGCTGAAGGTTTTCATTATACTGGTAGGGTCAGCAGAGATGTCTCCTCGATCAGTCCTAACTGCCAGGACCGTCGAGGGAGACATATTCACTTTGACCAATAGGGATAGCATACGGCCCACCTTCTCCCCCTCACCAAAATGTACTTGCCGCTGGGTTATGCGTTTATCCTCGCTGATCCTTATAGTCACTGATTTGTACTCTTGTTGCTTTTCTAGCCACTTGCTCTGGGTTACTGTATTTGGATTAAGAATATATTCTTGTTCTGACAGGGTTACGGCCCTTCTTGCTTCCTGCTCCTGTTCCCTCGCCCTGCTCTTAATTCTTGCGATTTGTTGTATAAGAAGGCCTCTGAAGTGGGCCTTCAAGGAGTCCCAAACCACTCCCATGGGAGCCGTCCCTGTGTTGATACCAATAAATTCCTTTAGGGAAGATTTTAATTCCTCGGGGTTATCAATTAGCTCCAACCAGGATGGATCTATTTTCCACTCCCTGCGATGGGGTTTTCTTCCCACTTTCATTGTGAGAATCAGGGGTGAGTGGTCCGAGACCCCTCTAGGAGCATAATTTATTGCATCCAACAAGGGGAGGGCATTAGAATTGACAAAGGCCATATCCAATCTGGATAGCGTCTTAAAGGAGCTGGAAAAACAGGAATATTGACTTTCCATAGGGTGCCGTAGTCTCCAAGCTTCAATTAACCCAGTTTCTCGCAGAAACCGGGCTAGTCTACCCTCCTCACCCTTAGTGAGTTGATGTGGAGCGGGGAGCCTGTCGATGGATTTATCTAAAACCTCATTGTAGTCCCCCATTGCAATTACTGGGACCCCTACTTTGTCTATTATAAATGCAACCAGCTCATAGAGGATCTCTAGTTTAAATGGTGGAGGTACATAGATACTTGCCAAAACCAATGGTTTATCTTCGATTGAGCAATAAAGAAAGACATAGCGACCCTCTGGATCTATTTGTGCTTTATAAGAGACAAATCGTATGCCCCTTCCTATCAGAATACTTACTCCTCTTGAATATGAAGAATGTACAGAGTGATACTGGGCCTGAAATTGCCGGCTACGCAGCAATAAAACTGTCTCCCGAGTTAAGTGTGTCTCCTGCAGGCATAGGACTCTCGGCCCCCCTTCCCCCAGGAATGATAGCACCAAAGCTCTTTTAGCCGGATCCCCCAGGCCCCGGACGTTCCAAGAGATTAGGTCAAGCTTCTTCGCCTGCATCTGCAATTATACTTGAACATACCGCTAGCCACAGATGCAGACCAGCACAGCCAAGTTTCTGGCCGAGGAGCATGAATCCCTCTGGGAAATTAGCGGATAAAAAAGAGAGATACAGAGAAAAAAAAGAAAAAGAAAGAAAAAGAAACAAAACTAAGGTGGGAGGAGGGGAGACCCCTGATCTCTGGTGGTCCGTCCCCTTCTCCCCTAACTCCTGAAAATGTGTTCTATAGGCAAAATTCCTATTAGACCCCCATAGCCTAGGATCCAATTTTGGTGCCGACATATGTAAAGAGAGTTTAGTCCAAAAAAACATTATAGTGCCCAAACAGTTTTGATACATGAAACACCCTTACTTGTCTTAAATTATTGCATCCATATACGTGATTCCCCCTATTCATAATTTTATTCAATTCTCTTTTAAATATCATTTGTGTATTCAAAATCTGTGTCTTGTGCTCAGCCTTTAACCCTTCCCTAATTTTAAACCCTTAACCACTTCCCTCCCTTCTGTCCCCTCCCCCCTACCCTCTCTTCGCTCTTTATTCCCCTAATCCCCTGCCCATCCCTCTCGTCCCTTCCTTTACCCCTTAACCCCTGCCCTCTCTTGTCATCCCTCCCCCCTACCCTCCCCTCCCTCCCAATACCCCTAGTCCCCCTCCCCCCTCCCCCCCCTCAACCCATCTGGGCACCCCCTAGGGGGTATTTTCGTGACCTTTCCTACTCGCACTCTTCTATCCCACAACAATATTTTTTTTAAAGTGATTAGTGCCCGTGCAAATGATCTTGGGGATCCACTCTTCCCCTTCACACACATACCTATTTTCATATAGCCTCCCTCCCAGAGAGTAGGCTCACTCTACCCTCCCCAACACCCCCATTCTCACCCCTATTTATTTGATTGCAGCCTTATCCAGGAAAAGCAAATGACACAACAACTAAATCCAAAAAAAAAAAAAAAAAAGGAAAAAAAAAAAAAAAAAAAGAGAGAAAACCCAAATAAGTGAGTAAGCAAAAAATGATAAAAATGGAACAGAGCTAAAGTAGCTCCCTCTCTTTATAAGTCCTTTCTGACATCCTCAAACCATTGCGAGGCCTCGCTTGGAGAATTAAAGAAGAAGGTCTTATCAAAAGCCGTAACTCTCAGCCGGGCAGGGTACAAAAGTGCATAGTGCATTTTATGATTCATCATGATGCGCTTAATTGGGGTAAATTCAGCCCTGCGTTTCTGGAGATCCGGAGAGAAGTCTGGATATAATGATACTCTTGCCTCTTGAAACCTTATGTCTCCCACTTCCCTTGCTCTCCTTAGCAGAGTAACCTTATCGTTATAATTTAGAATTTTTAGTATTATTGTCCTAGGACGGGCTCCCTCGCGTTGGTCTCTTGAGAAAATGCGGTGTGCACGTTCAATGGCAAATAGGGGGGTAAAGAGAGATCCTCCAAAAATCTCCCCAAACCAGGCCTCCAAAAATTTTATTAAATTGGGGCCCTCACTGCGTTCAGGAAGTCCAATGAGTCTGATGTTGTTTCTACGGCTTCTATTCTCCATGTCGTCCAGTTTGGCGACTTGTGCGTTTATTGTATCTCTAAGCCTTTCAATTTCATTTTTAGCAGGGAACCATTCATCTTCTATGGAGCTTACCCGCCCCTCCAGGTCTACAATACTTCGTGCTGTTTTGCTTAAGTCCTGTTTTATGGAAACCAATTCGTCCTTGATGCTCTTCAATTGGATATCAAAGTTCAGCATAGAGATTTTACAGTCGTTTATTGCGTTCAGTATCTCCCTTAATGTAGGTTCACTCTCCATAACCACCGCAGTCTTTTCCGTGGGAAGTATAGTAGTTGGTATGGGGGTCAAGGGTGTATTTTCCTCCAAATTGGTAATAGTTGCTAGGTTTTTGGATCCCCCTGAACCCTTGTTTGTAGATTTTTTCAGAAGAGTTTGAGAGGATATATTAAGAGCGGGGCTGGGGGCTATACCACCCTGGCTCTTTCTATCCAGCGTAGGGTTTTTTTGTTCCTTAGCCTGTTGAGGTGCTTGATGTGACTTAGACCCACTGGGAGAGACTGGTGCTGAATGTGCGTACTTCTCTAGCTTCGTCGCAGTAGCCACTGCGATTTGGCTATTTTTCTCTTTTACAGACCGTGTGTTTTGAAACCCTTCCTGAGGTAATTGCTCCTCTGGGGGTTTTCTCCTTGACATAGCAAATTTGCTTAGCAATGTGGGGTTCCCCCCCTTACCACCCGCCAAAAAAAATGATGGTCACACTTATAGGAATAAAGCAGTAGATCACTATGGCCAATGAATATCAAGGGGTTTTTGTGTCTTATACACTGTACCCTATCTGCTCCCCCATATGGTATAGAAGGGTAGAAGGATCAGAAAGCAATCAAGGTGTGCCGAGCCTAGGCAGGTAGGTAGCAGATGGTTTAATAAAGTGTCCCTGTGCCCATTTATTTATTTAAACCCTCTGTCGCCAGGGAGAAATGAAAACAACACAAAAAAAAAAAAAAAAAAAAGGAGAAAGGAAACGAGAGGGGGGGAGGGAAGAAAAAAAATGGGCAAGGTAATATAGCTATACCCGTTCCAATGACCACTGTGGTGTTAGTAATAACAGTAGGCCGTATCGCCGACAGTTTATGCCTAGGAAGGTTTATAACAGAGTGTATCAATATGTTTTTCTCATTCGTCTAGAGATTTAAAGGAACTTTTCCTCTTTTTTAAAAAAAAAAAAAAAAGAAAAAAAAAAAAGGATTTTTCCTCTTACTCTTACTCTTACTCTTTCCTCTCCCTTTCCTCCCCTTCCTTGTCCCTGGAAAGACCAGGCTCCTGGGTAGAATCGCTCCAGGTAGCTAAGTTGGACTAAGTTAGGCTGGGGCGAGGGTGCTCTCTAGCCTGGAGGGTGGGTGTCTCACAACATAGAGCTCCAGAGCTATTTTGTTCCACAGTGTTGGTTAATTAGTTAGTTAATCACTCACGTAGTGCTGTATCTATAGCGCTGTTAGCATGGTTAAACATTCTCGTCATATTACATCTCTAGCACTGCTGGTACATACTGGAACGATACATAACTCACCCCCTCCTCTCGTTAGAAGTCAGTCTGTTATTCCAGGAGCGTCTCTGTGCTTTTCTTATGCAAAGATCTTTTGTCCTCACAAAGCAGAGCCTTCTCCCGCTGTGAGGAGGGCTTCACTTGCAAGGTCAGGTGACCAGAGCGATCAGCTGCTTGTCCTCGGCGCACGGCGGGGGTTAGCGAGGATCAGCAGATTCCCAGGCGGCGTCTTCCGCACTCAATGCCCAGGGAGACTTCCAAACAGGTAGGTGTAGGAGCGCCGCCGTCGTCGATTGCCGGTTCCGCCACAGCGCAGTCAGTTAGGCTGCATGTGTAGTGCAGAGGCCTCGGGTAGTCACGAGGGGAAGATCTGGAGAGCTGGGGAGAGAAGCCGCTCACATCCTCACATCCTCACTCACACTCGCGCTCCTGTCTCTCCATGCTCCCGTCTCTCACATCCGGTCACGCCCCCTCCAGTGCCCTAACCAGCATCTCCAGGTAATTCTATTTTAGTGTACAAATTTCCTTTTTTGGTTTTAGATAGAATATGTTTCCATGCAATTAAAGTTGATTTAATAGAAAGGTTTGGTATATTTACTTTTTTGGGTATTACATGTTTTGCCATAGAAAGGGCGAATAGATCATGGCCTATAGTGTTTTCTTTTTCAATATTTAACCATAATCTATCATTAGGGGTTCCTGCTAATACTTTTAAGCAGTTACCCCTGTCATTGTTAGGTTAGATGTTTAACTTGGTCTGTTAAAAGAATTTGAAAAATAACAGACATACTGGCCAGATCACCATGTGAAAATAAAATAAAAAATCCTCAAAAAGAAAATGAATGCAGTCGCCATATCTAAGAATTAGTAAGCTGCTATATAATACTTTTTGTTTTGGGTTAAATACCACTTTGATATCTGGTCTTTAAAATATAAAAGAAAAGGCATCTGACACAGCCAGAAATGTCATATGCTGAAAAGATTGATGGAGACTGCGTTGCTTGAACAGAAGGAATGTATAAGGCTACATTCACACCTGAGCGATCTGCAGCGACAGCTACTGCAGCTCATTTTTTTTTAGCTTTCTTTTGTTTTTTAGTGGAGTGTTTTTGGAGCGGCACCATTCATTTGAATGGGCCTCCCTCCGCTCCAAAAACGCTTCAAAGAAGCTCATGTACCAAATCTTGGCACAGAGCCAGGAGCGTTTGCAGTTGCGATATTTCCCACAATTGTAGCACATTTTGTCGCTCGACAATGGCAGCAAAATCGCACCCCGTTTGGGGTGCCATTAAGAAATAATGGCATCGCAAGCGCTTTCTGCGTTTTACCACGATTCTAGAATCGCAGGTAAAATAGCGGCAATTCCGCCCAAGATCTGGATCGCTCAGGTGTGAGCAGAGCCTAATGCCACGTACACACGAGTGGAATTTCCAACAGAAAAAGTCTGATGGGAGCTTTTCATCGCATATTCCGATCGTGTGTATACCCCATTGGACTTTTTATGTCGAAAATCCTGACAGACCTAGAAAAAGAACATGTTCTAAATTTTTCAGACCGAACCAATTTTTATCGGGAAAACGATATGCTGTTCCGACGTACCAAAAACGACACATGCTCTGAAGCAAGTACGAGACGGAAGCTATTGGCTACTGGCTATTGCACTTCCTTTTTCTAGTCCCATCATACGTGTTGTACGTCACCGCGTTCTAGATGGTCGGACTTTGGTGTGACCGTGTGTAGGCAAGACCGCTTGAGCGGAATTCCGTAGGAATTCCATCGGAGAAACCTTCAGAGTTTATTCCAACGGCAAAACCGCTTGTGTGTACAGGGCATAAGAGTCCTTCTTTTGCAGGGACCTTTCATTTTGATTTTTTTTTTTGTAAGCTGAGAGGTTTATTTTAGTACTGCAGTACTTGTTGTGGTCAATAGCTTAACAAATACCATACCTAGACCAAAATGTGGGGGTGGCAACTTCATGCAGTAGGGCTGTTATTCATATTCAAGCACTGGGTATTAAAAAAAAAAAAAAAAAACAATGAAGGAGGTAAAGAAACATTTCAGCTAAAAATACAGAAGCTTGGTTAAAAGTTCATCTTTCAACAGGTCAATAATCCCAAACAGGTCAATGTAACATTGGCTGCCAAAGATCAAAAAAGGTTAATGTTCTACAATAGCCCTGTTAAAGTCATGATCTCAGTCCTAAAGAGAATCTGTGTCACTAAGCTAAAATCACAGTAATAAGAATTATGACAACCAGATCAATTTGGAGCAAATATGTCTTGGAAGGATGGTTCAAATAACTCATTAATGGCACGCAAAGCTGTTACATACTTGCCCTAAATGATGTAATGCTATTACTGCTGAAAAAAAAAAACAATGTGTCATTAAAAGTAAAAAAAAAAGTGTGGGAGTTAAACACTTATGCAGACAGCATATTTCTTTTTTTTTTTTTTTATTTCACTCTAACATAATTCTATGTTATATCTCAAAACAGATATTTATTAACAAAAAATATCTCCACCAGGGGCACAGGTGGCAAGCCAGGTGTACAGTTGAGACAGCTGTCATCCCATAACAGTATGTGCCTGAAACAAGAACCTTCATGGAATTATCACTGGATATCTTTTAATAGAAAATGCCAATTTATGAAGATTAAAACTGATCTTTGAAATTAAATAACAATTAATGTGGTAGTAAAGGTGTTTTTTTCTGATTTATACCTACAAGTAAGGCCCCATGCACACGAGACGCAGTTAAACGCGCGTTCAGAGGCAGTTGGACACTTTTTTCAACTGCACCTGAACGCATGCAATGTTATCCTATGTGTCCATGCACACAGTCTAGTTTTTTCCCGTTTTTATGCAGTTGCGTTTAACCTCGTTTTTCCAGAAGCAAAAAAATGCGTTCAGACACTTTGCTTTTCCACGTTTCAGACGCAAAACGCGTCTAAACGCGTCTAAACGCAGGCACCTGCGTTTAGCCGCGTTTGCGTTTATAAGCCTTTTTAAAGGAACCCATTTTTTTTTGACCAGAAAACTCAGAAATATGATGGTAAACCATAAAAAATACTAGAAAAAATTGTTTAAAATGTCGTAATTAGTTTAGATAGTTCATAGAGCATATATATTCACTGATGTATACATGTTTGTGAAATGCATACATGTTTGTGAAATATCCAACGGACATTCGCTGTGCCATCAACGGATGGGTCCAATATCGACAAGCTCTGATTCTGGACCTCTCATACAAATTTGCGATGACATTGCTGCCTCATGAAGAGAACATCAGGATCATTTCCTGACATATAATCAATCAGGATCCATTTAAAAAAAAAAAAAAAACACAGAAAGAGAGGCAAATGCAAGTGTACAACTGCTCTCTCTGCTGCTCACTCTGATCAGAATGGCAGAAATAGTTAATAATACATGCTTTCTGAGCTTGGGGAGGGTCTGTATGATGTTATCTTTACAAATGCTTATAGACGCAAACGCGTCTAAACGCGGCATGAAAACACAGCCAAACGCGCGTTTTTAAACGCAGGTTTCTGCTTTTTAAAACACGCGTTCAGCAGAGTTTGCATCTGCGTCTCGTGTGCATGGGGCCTAAGCCTACAGTATATATATTTATATATATATGTAGCACTGACCCCTGAAGGAGCTGCTTGTTTGATTTGGGCTTACCTTTACCTTCTTGGCCTCATAGACGTCTAGGGGTTTCCCGAGGTAGATGGCCCAAAGAATTGCAGAAACTGACACTGGATCCACTTTGGCATTTTTATTTGCAAAAATAGGTAGACAAACACAGTCTCTCAATAGGGATAAAGAGTTTAGGTAGAAAGTTCAGGTACTCTTGGAACTGCTTGAAACTGAATGTCTCTCACTATAGAATCCAGAGAATAGCCATTCCCAACTGGATTTTTACAGCTATCGGATAGACCACCTCTCACTAGGCCTAGCAGCCGATAGATTATTCAGATAGAGCAAAGTCTCTGCCACAGACTTGGTTGTAGAACTTGTAAATGAAAGTCTCTGCCACAGACTTGGTTGTAGAACTTGTAAATGAAAGTCTCTGCCACAGACTTGGGTGTAACTGAAGGATATGGACAACTTAGAGAACCCTCATACGGTACCAGTATCTTGCAGCTGGTCCGGCAATACCATACGAGTGTGGATTCACTTGGTGTCTTTCAACTTAGCCTCCAGGCTCTTGCTTAGGTACCAGCCTTGTGCATGGCCCTCTTCTGAAGAGTCCTCCCCTGGTTGCTCTCTCAGTTGCTGGGCCTCTCCACAGACGAGACGGCACCGGACCACCTTGAAATCCTCCTTCCAGTTATGTTGCCTCGGGCTAGCCAGCCCAGAGACTCGGAATTGGATGGATCCGCACCCCAGGCCACGAGGGCCCCTAAGGGCTGGTCAGGAGGACCAGGACTAAACAGACAGAAAGATCTTCTGGACCGGAACACAGAAGCACGTGATCTCAGTACCTTAAGTACCCTCTCCCAGAAATCACAGCGAGACAACACACTCACTGGTTGGTTCCGAGAGAGATTGGCACCCAATGCGTCCAGCCAAACTGCCTTCCCATACTTGCCAGAGGTGACAACGACACCTATGGCCAAGCAGAACACAGTGCAATCCAGCCAAACTGGTACTGAAACCATAATTTAGTACAATTAACCCCAAAACCCAACTGTGGCTTTAGGAACATTACATTTATAAAACACAGCGCGTGCTCGTCAGGAGCCCGGCGCTACATATATATGTATATATATACACACACACACACACACACACACACACACACATATATATATATATATATATATATATATATATAACGTAAATACCTTGTTTTAATATTTTTTTCAGGCAGGCTGTGCTCCTTAGTAGAATGTTAAGAAGAAAACTGACCTGGGATGGATGTGCAGGGGGTCTAGAAGGATCTCTAAACAAAGGATTCCGCGCTTAGGATAAAGATCTATAGCTGCAGCCTCCCCAAAAAAACACCACAGAGTGATGCCCAAAATGTTATTAATCAAAAAAGGGAAATGCCGCTGCTAATAACTGTGTAAATATTACCTAATCAGGGCAAATAATGATCAGCAATAGGAAGCAGTTGTGTGCAACAAAAATCGCTATGTGGTATTACAATTAGTTAGAAACCAACATACAGCAAAAACTGAAATTGTATATACAAACACCATAAAATAAGTAACTCTTCAGATAAATCAAATAAACTGTATGTGAAACATATAGAGTGATAAAGATGGGTGTCTGATCCACAAATGACAAGGGACTGTGCGGCAAAAAGTATTTACTAAACTTTCTGCCACCACAGTCAAAACACACAGAGTGTTGAAAGATGAATATATAATTAGTCCATTCAAAGAATGATATAAAAAAATTCTCTTAAAAATAAAATAGGAAATTGCTTAAACGTTCGTACCTTTCAGGGTATTACCTAGCCCTATTTATTTTAATATTATTGGAAAGCAGTTTTTTATTTTTAATTACATGCACCTTGTTCTGGAGTGAAAGAACGGATTGGCCCCGGGGTTACCAGGATTGGAGATTGTATACCGTATATATTACATGCTCTTTACCCCTGCAGGGGTGAGGGCTTCTGGTGAGTGCATATACCTAAGGCGAGCACAAGAAGTCACTTTGTTTTGTTGCACAGAAGCTGAGATAAAGACGATTCACTTCTCCAGGCAACATAGATGCTTCCCCTCTACCTCAAATCAGTGCTGGCGCTGTGGAGAGGAAGAGGGCACCCTGATCCATATTTTCTGGGCTTGCCCGAGATTGCAGGACTTCTGGAGAGAAGACGGCCGAATCACTAAAAAATTTACAGAATACCCGATCCCAGAAGAGGCGGCCTTTTTCTTACTACACTACTCTTATGCCCCGTACACACAGTCGGAAAATCCGACCACAAAATCCATCAGATTTTTTCCGACGGATTTAGTCCGACACTGGTGTTGCATACACACGGTCGGACAAAGTTGTCGGAAAATCCGATCATTCTGAACGTGGTGACGTTTGTTGCCTACGACGGGACTACGTAGAGGCTAGTAGCCAATAGCTTTGTACTTGTAATGTGATCTGAGCATGCATAGCACTTTGTCCGTCGGACTAGGCTACACACGATCGGAATTGGTGTGATCGGACTTTGTTGTCGGAAAATTTGAGAGCCAGGAGATAGAACTTTGTCCGTCGGAAAATCCGATGGAAAATGTCCGATGGTGCCTACACACGGTCGGAATTTCCGACAACATTGTCCGATAGGACAGAATCCATCGGAAAATCCGACCGTGTGTATGGGGCTTAAGACACCCTCCAAAACATACAAAAAGTCCCTGTTACGCCATCTGCTTAATGCAGCAAAGGCGTGCATACCCCTCCAGTGGAACCATTGCTCTCTGGTTACGAAAAGTAGAGGAAGTGAGGAAAATGGAGGACTTAGTCCTAACGGCACAAAACAAACAAGAGATCTACAAGAAAACTTGGGATATTTGGAGCGCCTTCATCTACTCAGATGAGGGACGGCGACTCATGGGATCGCAGAGCACCCTCCCACTCTTTTGAACACATAGAACCCTCGGCCACCGTCATGTCTTATCCCCCCCCCTCCTTCATCTTACCCCCTCCCCCTTCCTTTCTTTCCTTCTTTTCTCTCTGTCCTACTTCTCCCTTCTCATCCCCAAGAAAAGGTGAAAGAGCAAGGGGAGAGAGGACCCACTCTCAGCTATCCATAAGTATATAGAGGCCGGAAATCATAGACTTGTTCTTAACCCATTTTGCCATGTTAACGTATAAACTTTGCCATGTCTTGTAAGTAACCATCCTTGACAATATTCATGATCTGTATACCTTTGTCTCTGTATACACCCTTATATGTACTTTGGGGACCGCTCCCCACTTTTGTGTTTTGGGGTTTTATATATTTGGAAAAAAAAAAAAAAGACGCATCACTTGAAAACCTGCACAAGTCACTTTATTGTTTATTGCACAGAAGTTGGAAAAAATCGCATCACTTGAAAATAATCACTTCACTGGGAATATGAACTTTTATTTTTAAGAGACTTTTTTATATAATTTTTTGAATGGACTAATTATATATTCATCTTTCTACACTCTGTGTGTTTTGACTGTGGTGGCAGAAAGTTTAGTAAATACTTTTTGCCGCACAGTCCCTTGTCATTTGTGGATCAGACACCCATCTTTATCACTTTATATGTTTCACATACAGTTTATTTGATTTATCTGAAGTTACCGTACTCATTTTATGGTGTTTGTATATACAATTTCAGTTTTTGCTGTATGTTGGTTTCTAACTAATTGTAATACCACATAGGGATTTTCGTTGCACACAACTGCTTCCTATTGCTGATCATTATTTGCCCTGATTAGGTGATATTTACTCAGTTATTAGTAGCGGCATTTCCCTTTTTTGGTCTAGAAGGATCACCGGGTATTTCACACAAGTACTGTACATGGTAACACAGACACATATCAAAATTATGAAATGTTGTGGCAACATACACTTTACGACTCTGAATACATTTACGAGGCATTGTATATAGGCCATCTGACACATTAATTGTCACTTTTCTTCAAAAGCCAGAGGCAAACATAGCACAAACCAAATGCGTTGTTAGTACTAGTGCTTACCGATCCAAAGTTCTCACTGATATTCTTTCTGTTTGTCAAACCTTATTCGGATATGAAATAACTAGAAATTCCAACCATGTCCAACCAGGAGGCAGGGTGACAACCCTATCAGAAAGTACGGACATAGGATAATCATAACATCCAGGCAATTTTGGCAGATGATCTGCATATCTGTTGATATAAGTGACAACGCCAGCTAATGGTTTATAAAGGAATAGTTAATTGACTTGCTGGAATTTTTGTCAGCTATTTGCCATTATTACTGCTGAGATCAGGTTAGAATTCTCCAATTTATTTGCTCTGCAGGATGTAATTGAGCACTATATAATATTCAGTGGTGGTGGAGGTGCAATGGAATTTAGATTAGAGGCTTTGCCATGTTGCTTTCCTGACCATAGGTGCAGTAGTGTATTTAGGTTTTGTGCTGCCCTAGGCCTGACTAAACTTGTGCACCCTCTAATTTGACCCACCCCTTCCTGTCAAGGCCACACCCCTTGCTGTTCGAGTGGGGACACTAGTTCTGAGGGCCTGGGGGTGGGAGGCCATGGATTCCCTTAATTTGCATAGATTTCCTCTCACTTCCTGTTTGGCTATGGGGCAGGAAGTGAAGGGAAATCTCTGCAATGGGACAGGGATGGTAAAAAATAAACTGACGGGCTATAGCCCTCCCTTATTTTATGCAAAATGAAAAAAAAAAATAGTATTGCCAATAGTTCTATTTTAAGCACAAATTTCTGATAATTTTATGGAGAGGACTAAGAAGATGCAACCAGGCCAATGGTGCAGTAAAAAACATATAGCACAGTGAGGAAGGTTTGTGGTCCAGGATGATAGGACAGTCAAAATTAAAAGCGGGCCCCTCCCCACAGTTGCGGAATGCCAGCCGGCCGCCCGCATACCAGAAGCAGTGCAGCCGCTTTATGGGGGCGCTAGACTAATTTGCCTCTCAGCCCAGTCTGCCCCATGAGATTGGCGCTACACTAACAGTGTAGCGCAAACCGGCGGGGACTCTTTCCGTGCTGCTCCCATGCAAAGTGCTGCCCTAGGCCTGGGCCTTGTCGGCCTAGGACAGGATATAGCATTGCATGGGTGGCAGGAGATATATTGTCAACAGTCTCTACTGCAAACAATCAAAAGAGATGGATCTGTTCCTGTAGGCTTTCCATCCATACTAGGAATACTTATCAGAATCTATGATGAGGGTTTTGCATCTTTTGTATCCAGAACCTATAGTGGACTTATGTGAACGCAACAGTTGCCAATGACATGCATCCCTTCTTGTAAGCAGTTATATTTTTGTAAATAGAGTTGGCCTACATGATGTTAATGAGGATTCTACTATGTCAATAATTAGCTTAATTATACAATAAATGCACCACTGCTATTCTAAAATTAAAATTTTGATTTCAATCATTTAAAAATAATACATGATAAATAACACCTGTGGTTCTGCTTTTATGGACATAGATCTATATACACTGACCAACTACAGACATACTTTTTTTTAAGCCCTGTTACATACTGTCCCTATGTACCTCTTTCACCAGGACAAGAAATAAGGGGAACTTTCTTCAAATGGTGAGACAGGCAGTGACAAAATTGTGGCAGTGCTTCTAAACTATTTTTGAAAGCAAGTATAATAGTTTGGTTTCTTTCTTTGTAGTATTTTGTCCATGGCACAACACCTGACTTAATCCTGAGCCTCTCTAACGCAGGCCATACATGGTGTGAATTTGTTTCCTGCAACCACAGGTTGCAACCCGTCCCAGCAGGGAGAAGACAGTGATTATCGGTAGCAGCTATAGCAGCCGCTAGCGGTAAGCGTTATGCCCCATACACACGGTCGGATATTCCAATGGAGAAAGTCCAATCAGATTATGTTGTCGGAAAATCTGATCGTGCGTGGGCTCTAGCGGAACGATCGGATTTTCTGACAACTTTGTGCGACCATGTGTATGCAAGACAAGTTTCAGCCAAAATCCGTCGGAAAAAATCAGACGGATTTTGTGGTCGAAATGTCCGACTGTGTGTACAAGGCATAAGAGAATCAGGTAGGCTGGTTGTACACAAGTTGATATCGATTGGTACTTGGTATATTCTTGATACATTCAGCCTGCCCATTAACAATTCGAATCTCGCCCCCCCTAATCAATGTGTTCAGCCCCTAATCTACACGCAGGTTTTTTTTTTTTGAAGCACATGATTAGAGCCTGAGGCTCTAATTGGCTTTAAAAAAAGGGTGGGCTCGGGGTGCAGAGCAATGCAACCTGAGCCCACCCTGTTGCGTGACATTAGCCAATTATTATTCGCTAATGTCTTCCTGTTTCTCCTCCCGGCCAATCAGGAAGTCTGTCCCCATTGGCCGGGAGTCCGAAGACCCGATTGGACGGGAGGAGAAGCGACAGCCAGGACACAGAGGAGATGGAGAGGGGAAGCCGCCGCCGCTGCATCCGTGACCTGCATTAGGTAAGTGCAGGGCTGAGGGGGGCCTGGAGGGCCAGAGGGTGAGGGAGCGGGGTGGGGGTTGTGGGTATGGTGTGCGGTGGTGGGCTGGAGCGACAAAGGGGGGTTACTGTGGGGTGGCGGGCTGGAGCAACAGAGGGGGGCATATCTGTCTAACGCCCACCCACCCCCCCTGACTAATGGAGCACCAGCCACCACTGGTGTCCAATAAAGGGAGGTTCAGTTCCTTCCCTCGGAGAGGTGTTTTCTGTAAAGAGTAGCACAGATCGTAATTAATACACTGAAGATGAGAGTGTACATATGCAAATATGCCAAGCCTTGTCTTTATTATTATAGAGGCTTTTGTTTCCTTGGCAGAAAAGCATGGAAAAGAACAGAATAATGCTTCACATCCTCACTACAAAGATAAAAGAAGCCTCAGAATCTGGAACATCTTAACGCATGTGATCATAGACTGGTAAAATTGCTTGCCAAAACAAAAGGAATGCTGAATAACAACTTCTACCATTCAGGGCTACATTCCAAAGCTCTACTGTCAGGCACCTTGTCCAGCATGGGTGCCATAATCCTGCCAGTTCACTTCTCCCCATTACACAAAAACTAAATAGAGTTCCATTCAATTAACTGTGCTGGCATGTTAATTGGGGATCAGACATTCAACTAAGTGCCACCTCCTCCTAACACATTTTGTTCCATCAATGTAAAAGTGATTGTAAACGATGACTGAAATGATTACTCCTTCCCCACACCTTCTTTTTTTTTTGCTGGTACTTTTCTTCTTCTTCCTCCCTTTTTAGACACCTAATGTGTCCATCGTTCTTTTTAAGAAAAATATCTGAAAATGCCTTTCGGTATGCACCGACCCTATGATATGTTTTTTTTTTTGAGCTGAGCGGGGTACCCCCTTTTTGAAGAGGGTCATCGCTTGCCTCAACATTACAAATGATGCGTGCCTGTAAGTGACCTGATCCTCTCAGCATGTACATGCGAGCCATGTTCCTACAAATATTTTTCTACACATGGTTATGTCTTTTTTCCTAACGTGGATTATGCCCCTGACTTGTTAGACACGATTTATCACCAAATTGACATAGGGCAGTGATGGTGAACCTTGGCACCCCAGATGTTTAATTGTTGCCAATTAACCTATGTTATTTACATTTCCACAATGTCACCATCAGGACTGTGCTGTCATGTCATACTAATGTGTTGCATACCGTTAGATAAAGAATAAAAAAAAAATTGAAATAAAAGGCAAAACCTTTTTGTATAGGTATAAAATAACCATTATAAATACCTTTTTCCCCCTTTTTTTTTATAAGTGATCATGTTCCCTCTGTTCTCAGTTGCATAATAGCTGGGGCACATTGATCTTCCCAGTGACAGGCTGTGCAAGAGGGGTGTGTCAGGACAAGTCTGATCACTGGAGGAGAGCATAGCTAGAGAACTGACCACGGTGCGTTCTCCTGCTTAGTGTGGTCAGTTTTTAATGGGAAAGCAGCGAGACTAACACAAGCACCAGGCATTTCACACAAAGGAAGCAATACAAAGAAAACAGGAGACTTCTTCATACAAGTACATGGTACAGCAGGCATATATCAGGAATATGAAAAGTCGGATAACAAACGATTTAAAGCATATTTCCACTTCTGCAGTCAAATTTGAGAAAACCCCATTATGTTTGTTATGTGTGCCCATTCACACAGCATGCCTAAAAACATTATTTTTTTTTTTTCAAATAAAAATTTTTTTTTTATACACTTTGTGACAAAGGCTAGTGTATTGTAGGGGTGCAACGGATCGTCGCCGATCCGTGATCCAAACGGATCACCCCGTTCGGATCGGCACACCCCGCGATCCGCGGCCTCGGCCTTAGGAACGGCCGCGGCTTCGGCCTAGCTCCGGAGTGGCGGCGGCCATCTTGGTACACCCGGCGGCCTTAGGAAAGGCTGCGGCTTCGGCCTAGCTCCGGAGCGGCGGCCATCTTGGTACACCCGGCCACTGTTTACAATGTGATCGCTCCGTCAAATGACGGAGCGATCACTTGTAAACAAACTCTGCATTACCCAGCCAATACCCTGCGTTACCCAGCCAATACCCTGCGTTACCCAGCCAATACCCTGCGTTACCCAGCCAATACCCTGCGTTACCCAGCCAATACTCTGCGATACCCAGCCAATACTCTGCGATACCCTGCCAATACTCTGCGATACCCTGCCAATACTCTGCGATAACCTGCCAATACTCTGCAATAACCTGCCAATACTCTGCGATACCCTGCCAATACTCTACGATACCCTGCCAATACTCTACGATACCCTGCCAATACTCTGCGATACCCTGCCAATACTCTGCGATAACCTGCCAATACTCTGCGATAACCTGCCAATACTCTGCGATACTCAGACAATATTACAGTGGGGGAGAGGATGTGGATATTACAGTGGGGGAGATGACGTGGATATTACAGTGGGGACTATATGGTGGCGGAATTTTCGCAGGTTTTTGCAAATTCAATTATTATTTGCTGATCCGAAAAATGATCCGATCCGTGACTCTGATCCGAGGATCGATCCGATCCGTGAGTTTTTTGATCCGTCGCACCCCTAGTGTATTGCATTACAAAAATGCATAAGAAATTTAAAGCTGATTATACAACTTTAGCGCATCAGTTTAGTTATCAACAGTGATTATTAACTTGCATAAATGGTCAAAGGAGTCGCTAGGGGACTCATAGTTACAGGAAAGGAAAGGAAGAGGGGAAAGAAGTAAGGAGAGATCGTCATTCTGGCTTGTCCTACCTGGTTACGGTGGGTCCTCCTGGAGGTGCCTCAATTCCCAGACCTTATTACGGGCTTCCAGTCTATCTTGCATTCTAGCGGTCATCTTTTCCATTCGTTCCACATCCCGTATTCTGGCATGCAGGGGGGCGTTTTTTCCAATTAAGTGCCACAACTGAACAGAGGGCGGGAACTGCTGGAGTTATTTTTCATATTAACAAGCAAATGATTGGTTGCTAGGACCACCTGGTTGAGTTAAAAAGTTAACTCCAGCAGTTCCTCTATTCAGCACTGCTTGCTGTCTCTCTCTCCTCCTGTGGTATAGGAGGAGAGAGAGTGTCTTCTTTATCCTGCACTGCTCAGCCGGCTCTGGATGTCACCCGGGTAGTGGTATGATCCACAACCAGCTCGGGCACCCCCCGCACCCTGTCACAGCTCGGCTCTCCTGGCTCTCTCTGGCTGTCTTGTCACCACTCCGTTGCACTGTCCAAGCCCGCCCCGCTGTCACTGCTTCACTCACGGGGGGTGCCGGCCTGCCCCCCAGTTGGTACGCCACTGCGCTGCAGTTTTTATTTTTTGAGCTATAAACAAAAAAAGAGCTATTTTGAAAAAAAAAAAGCAATATTTTTTACTTTTTGCTATAATAAATATCCCCCCAAAAAATATATAAAAAACGAATTTCTTCCTCAGTTTAGGCAGATATATATTTTTCTACATATTTTTGGTAAACAAAATCGCAATAAGCGTATATTGATTGGTTTGCACAAAAGTTATAGTGTCTACAAAATGGGGAATAGATTTATGGCATTTTTATTATTATTTTTTTTACTAGTAATGGCAGTAACCTGCGATTTTTAGCTGGACTGCGACATTGCGGCGGACAGTTCGGACAACTAACTGACATTTTTGACACTTTTTTGGGAACCAGTGACATTGCTACAGTAATCAGTGCTAAAGGGGTTAACATGAGGGGCGATCAATGGGTTAAATGTGTTCCCTCACTGTGTGTTCTAACTGTATGGGGGATGGGCTGCCTGGGCAAACACACAGATCCGTCTTCCTGCTTAGCAGAAAGACAGGATCTGTGTGATCTCCCCTGTCAGAACAGAGATCTGCCTTGTTTACACAGGTAGATCCCCATTATGTCACTGCGGGGAATAATTGCGGGTGGCCGACGGACATTGAGTCTGCCCCATCCGCTGATTGGCTCCCCCACTGGCCAGTAGAGACAAACTAGAGCTCCCGAGTATGGTTGCCACCTCATCCCTTTAAACCTGAACACATATTAGTTACACAGGTTCTGTGGCTGATTAAGGTGGTAACTAATCTCACTTGGTGCCTTATCTGCATTTAATTAGCCTCAGAACCTGTGTGATTCTCATGTGTTCGGGTTTGCAAATTTACACTGTTATACAAGCTGTACACTCACTACTTTACATTGTAGCAAAGTGTAATTTCTTCAGTGTTTGAAAAGATATAATAAAACATTTACAAAGATGTGAGGGGTGTACTCACTTTTTTAAGATACTGTAGGTTTTTATGGAGTTGAGTTTAGGAGCTTTGTCAATAAAATGCCAAAAGCTCCTAAACTCTACTTTAGGAGCTGTACTGTACATGAAGCCTAAAGTGTATGGAAAGCCAAAAACATTTTCTAGTTTTATTTACAGTTTAATTATTTTTGACCCCTGACAGTTTATTGTGGTAGATGTGGGAGATTCCCCTTAATATCCTGTTGCAGAGACACAGAAGGAAGTAAGAGAAGATCTCTCCAAAGCAGGGGCTATCCCTTCTTCCCTAATTGTCACCAAAACAGGTTTACCCATTAGTAGATCGCTTGTTTTTTAATGGCTCACAAATTTGGGATTTATTTTATTACTTTCTGTACCAGAGAGAATGGTCACAAGGGTTCTAACCGTTACACATTCTATCCAAAAAATTTGACTTTACACACACTGCCTATGTAATACTTGTGGGGTCGCTGTGAAAACAGAGAAAGTCACTTCTACTACATTGATTGCAGCTGTTGGGTCCTGTGGCAAGAGGCTGCCCTTCTGCCTAATATACTCAGGGGGGCACTCACTTGGCATGGGCACCATTCACTAAACACTGTCAATTTTTCTCAATGAATACAAGGTGTTCTCTAATTGAATGTGGTGGAGAGGCAAGGCAGTAATGTCACAATTGCCACATCATCCAATCAGAGAATGCTATGCATTCTCTAAGTCCTCTTTGGGGGGTTAACCAACCATCTTGAAATTAAGCTTTTTCACATGCAGAAACTGTGGTGTGGCACTGGAACTCCACCCATCTACTCTGTGTTTTTAGTTTCAGACATGCAACTGGACCTCTAACTACCAGAAATGGCTATTGGAGCCCTAATATGGCTCTAGACCGGGGGTTTGCAACCCGTTGATCGCGATCTACCCGTCACATCCCTTCCCTGCTGACCCCCGCAACCTGGACAAGAGCAGAGAAGGCAGCTGAAAGACCCCTGATATTTTACCAAAGCCACCCCAACAGGGCTGATAAAAGAAAACATAATAATAATTCAAATAAACTACTGACATCGCCCACTGCTCTACTGACAAAGTCCACTAGGAAATAGGATCAGTAGTCAGTGGATCTCACCATCTTCTCCGCCTGCTACGTAGACTCATCCCCTTCATTCCAGAAAAAGAGAAAGCAGTAGTAGTTGGAACAATCATCAATTCCCGACTCGACTACGCAAACTCCCTCTACAGGAGGACTACCCAAATACCAGATTGCACGCCTACAAGTCGTCCAAAACATGGCAGCAAGACTAGTCACAGGGAAAAAAAACCCTGGGAATCCATCTCCACATCCCTAAGGACCCTACATTGGCTAACCGTAAAGGATCGGATCACTTTGAAGACCCTCTGCCTCACCCACAAATGCACACAAGGAAACGCTCCTCAATACCTATGCGAGAAAATAAAACACTACACACCCAATCGCAGCCTCCGATCAACCAACCAAAACCTCCTCCTCATCCCTAAATCCTGCTACAAATCAAAGGGAGAACGAAGATTCGCAGTCCAAGGACCACGGCTATGGAACGCTCTACCCACTAACAGCCGCATGGAAGAAAAACAATCAGGCCTTCAGAAAAAAAAATGAAGACCCACCTCTTCCTAGAAGCAGGAAAGCACAGGACGGATCAAGTGCCTTGAGGCGATTCAGTTCGCAGTTGTAGCGCTATACAAGTCATATTCATTCACTAGACATAGACTTTATCTCTGATTAAAGTTAGTTAGGCTGGAGCATCTTTCTTGAGAGAAACATGGAAGCTGCAAATTCTAATTGCCTGGCTGTCATGCTAATCATCTGGCTTCAGTATTTTCAGCCATAACTCAAAATATGCAGATAAAGACTGCTGGACTTTATATTCTGACTGCCCGAATAGGCAACATTATCCTAGGTCAGTGACTCAGAAATTACCAAATGCAAATAACAGACAGGAAAATGGCATTTTCAGAAGCAGGCCATCACCCATAATCTTGTTACAATAGAAGGAAAATATATCAATAATGAAGATACACAAAATATGACACATCTCCAGCATTATGTTATTGATGAAATGTCTTGCTGCAATACTTTCCTTTTCCTACTTTTCTCATAGAAATGATCTCTTATGATGTCTTGGAGCCTCCTAGTGGTTTATGCTACATCTGCACATCCAGCAAGTCAATAGGTACATTTCAGTATCTGAGAGTTCAAAAACATAACCGTATGTCTGTTTCCTATCCTCATAGCTTGAAAAAAAGTGAATCTATATATGATTTTTATCTGCATCTATTCAAACCACATTTAACAAGAGCCATCCAAACTTCCCATTTTCAAACACATACTAAAAGCCACATTATTAAAGAATAATCCCAGGCATCAGTATGTTGTACATAGTTACATTGGTCCAATATAACTATGTATATACCTGGCCGATCCTCCTGGAAGCTGTAAATCACTGAAGCAGATACAACTACTTCACTGAACTCCACTTGCTTCTGGGTACTGTGTTGAGTGGCTGGCCTACTGAACACAGGTGGTTGGTTGGCCGCTCAGCAGGGGCACCATTTTAAGTGCCCCATCACTGGTGACAGTTGAAGGAAAAGTGCCCCATCATTGGTGCCAGTGGGAGGAATAGTTTTACACTATTGGTGTCAGTGGAAAGAATAGTGCCCTATTGTTGGTATCAGTGAGAGTAATAGTGCCCCATCATTGAAATCAGTGGGACGAATAGTGCCCCATCATTAGTGTCAGTGGCAGGAATTATGCCCCACTGTTGGTATCAGTGGGAGAAATAGTGCCTCATATCATTAGGAGGAATAGTGGCCCAAGGGCCAGATAAAGGTTAGCAAAGGGCCACATTTGGCCCTCGGTCCACAGTTTGGAGACCATTGGTCTAAGCTCTTGATTATCTGGCCAAAGCAGAAAGTAAAAGGAAAACCCCCGGTATGTGAGGGAAGCCCTAGCCATCTTCAGAGTTACCAGAACAAGTGTCCCCATGAGAAGATTTCCCCCATGTCCTGTTCTGGTGACAACACAACATTTGGGATTTTCTTTCACTTTCACTCTGGGTTGTGATAAAACAGGACAAATAGAGAGGGTGAATCTATCTAGTGGGGCCACAGGCAACAATAAAAACTGACAGGTGTTCTAGTCACTCTACACTATCCAAAGCAAAAAAAAAGAAAGAAAAAAACTTTACCCATAGTTAAACTTAAAATACAGACATTTTATTAAGCATTTTAACTTCTTGCCAAATGCCCCACGTACATTTACTGCGGGGTGGCAGCTTCTGTGCGCGACCCCCCCTTGCTGTGATTGGACACAGCAGGAGCCAATCAGCGGGTCCGGCGAACCCGATGTGCGCCGGGACTCACCTATCGCTCCCGACAGAGGCAGAACTGCGGTCTGCCTATGTAAACAAAGCAGATCGCAGTTCTGTTAGTAGGGAAGACAGAGATCCTGTGTTTTTGCTAAGTAGGAACCCAGATCTCGGTCTTCCCACAGTTAAAGCACATCCCCCACAATTAGCAAGCACCTCCCAGGGACACATTTAACCCTTTGATAGCCCCTGATGTTAACCCCTTCCCTGCCAGTGTCATTAGTAAAGTGCATATTTTTTAGCACTGATCACTGTATTAGTGTCACTGGTCCCGAAAAAAGTATCAAAAGTATCACTCAGTGTCCGAATTGTCTGCCGCAATCCCGCTATCGCAGCCATTAATATCAAAAAAAAAAAAAAAAAAAAAATTCTATAAAGACATCCCAAAGTTTTTTAAACACTATAACTTTTGCGCAAACCAATCAATATACGCTTATTGGGATTTTATTTTACCAAAAACATGTAGCAGAATACATATTGACCTAATTTATGAAGAGATCAGATTCAATTTTTTTGGGATGTGTTTTATAGCAGAAAGTAAAAAATATATATTTTTTTTCAAAATGTAAGTTTTTTTTGTTTATAGCGCAAAAAAAGAAGAACCGCAGATGTGATCAAATACCACCAAAAGAAAGCTCTATTTGTTGGAAAAAAAAGGACAACAATTTTGTTTCGAAATAGCGTCGCACGACAGTAACGCAGTGCCATATCACAAAAAATGGTAAATGTAAACCTTCCAGAGCTGAAGTGGTTAAAACACATTTTTACATTGTTCTTTGATCAATGCAGCAACATTCCTTATCCAGCATCAGGAGCTGCACTGCCTTGCTTCATAAAAATGTCATTGCTAGGTCTTATTGTTTCCAAGGGGAGCCATACTGGCAGACACCAGCAGCCCTGAAGAGCACGGCTCTTTCCATAGGAATAAGGCTGCTTTCACACTGGAGCGGTGGGGGCGCTGGCGGTAAAGCGGCGCTATATTTAGCGCCGCTTTACCGGCGCATTTCGGCCGCTAGCGGGGTGGTTTTACCCCCCGCGAGCGGCCGAAAAAGGGTCAATACCGCCCGCAAGGCGTTTTGCGGGCGGGTTCGGCGTGCTCCCCCATTGTTTTCAATGGGACCGGGCGCTATAGGAGCGGTAACTATACCGCTCCTATAGCGAGCCAAAGATGCGGCTTGCAGGACATTTTTGAGCATCCTGCAAGCGCACCGCTTCAGTGTGAAAGCCCTCGGGCTTTCACACTGAAGGAACAGCAACAGCTGTTTCGGGTCGGTTTGCAGGCGCTATTCTTAGCGCAATAACGCCTGCAAACCGCCCCAGTGTGAAAGCAGCCTTAATAGGGAAGTGGTGGTAACTGAAGGGATTCCTCCTATGCACAGGTGGCCACTAATACGAGGTAATGAAGAGGGGGAGGGGTGCTCCAGCCCAAGATACCTAGTCAGGGTCCATACAATATACAAAAACATACTTGGGGGGGGCACACCCTAAAATGCTTTATACATTCAAGATGGTGCTGCTATAAGACCAAAAACAGTACAAAACAGGATTACAGCGCACACATACAAAAATTACATTTATCCTGCAAGGCTAGTTAAAAACACCTGAACATATTAAAAAATACAGGGGTTTGGTCACACTATATGGTCATATAGTGCTAAGCCAACTTACTGCGACAAAGTACCCCCAATTAGTGGGTCCTACCCTAGTAATAGCATGAAAGAACCTGTGTCTCACCCATGGGAGATAAACTCCTCTATGTGGGAGAACTGCAGATTTATAGCCTCTCTGATATTACGCCTTAACCCCTTCAGAAACTCTTTAAATTATACTTTCCCTTAAAGTGGATGTAAACCCACTCTCATCCTTTCTGAGCTACTGCAATATTGGTTATCTAGAAGGATATGCATGCCTCCTGCATGTATACTTTCCTGTCAAAATGTCTCCCCTCGGTCTGCTATAAGACCCGAAAAAAATGCAGATTTTGTGGGTGGGTCTGTTTTCCAGGGCTCAGTGGGTGGAGTCGTGATGTCAGTAGACTCCCAGCCCACCTCTACACTCCCCTTATCAACATGCATTTTCTTCTGTGTATTTCTTACACTGAACTTTTGCTACGATTACGAACATCCAGTCAAAACCCAGAAAAGTCCCCACATGACTTCAGCATGCCAAATCATGCTGAGGTGTGGAACAGCCAATTCTTGCAGAGCTGCTGAAGAAAGGAGTGGGAATTAAAAAAATAATGCATGTCTTAGGCTACTGCACAAGATATGCAAAATCGCCTGTCAATCACAGCAAGGGGGGGGGGGGGGAAGAACAGACAAAGTTTTCACAGTTTGTCCATTTTATTTCACTGAAAAAAAAAAAAAAAGATACGAGGATTGCTCAGAGCTGGATTAACTGTGTGGCAAGACTGGGCACAGCTGATCTGAAATCCCATACTACATATATTGTGCCAGACCAAAAAAAAAAAAAATACATTTCAGGTTTACATCCACTTTAAGGTTTATATGGGTCTGTTACATTTGTAAATTAAAGTACTGTAGGTGAACCCTCACTCATTACATTTAAAATTGTAATGAAAGGCAAAAACATTTGAGTTTACATATTTAAAGCAAACAAACACATTAAAAATATATTTTCTTCCTCTTTTTATAAGTGATCATACCCCCCCCCCCTCTGTTCTCAGTTGCATAAAGAGCTCAGAGAGCTAGGGGGGGGGGGGGGGGGGGGGGGGAACAGCACACATGTCCTCCAAGTGAATGGTTGTGCAGGGGGAAGGACATATCGGCACAAGTCTAATTAGGGAACAGGCTGAGTTCTTAAGCGCAGCCACAACACTGACCACACTGTTCTCCAATTGGTCTGTTTTTTTTTTAAAAGGAAATGGGCAGGAACACCAGGTATTTCACACAAAGGAACCAATACAACAGGAATATGAAATGATGGGGTAACATTTAAGGACACTGTGCCATAAAGAACTGGCATGTGTGGGTGCAAACCGGGACAGGTTCTGTTCAATTACGGTAATCTCCTTTAAAATTATAATTAAAAAAAAAAAAGCCAAAAAAAGGTTTTGCCATTTTGGCTAGAGCAACGGAGGGTTATAATAACCTGTGGGGTATTTTGTTTGTCCTGTTGAGGAAGATTTCCCTTCACTTCCTGTCCCATAGCCAAAACAAGTAGTAAGGGAATCCCCCCATTTGTTACCAGAACTAGTGTCACCATTGAATGATTGTCTGCATTTCTGTTCTAGGGACAACTCAAAATTTGTGATTTTCTTATTTTCACTTTTGCTGATAACAGTAAACAGGACAAAGAGAGAGGGTGACTCTCCCCAACAGGGAGTTCGAACCACACTACACAGGACAGTGACTTTCACATATAGTAGCAAATGTGCTAATAAAACCACTGTTTTTAGCACAAATGGTTTTAGACGGCAATTATTTTATTTGATAACTAGTTGGCAAGTGTGCTGGGAAATTTTTGTATAGCATTTGTTCTGTTCTACACAGAAAACCCAAGGTTAAAAGTTAAATCCAATTGCCTCTATGGAGTAGAATAACACTGCCACCATTTTACAAAAGGCTCAAAACAAGTGACAACGCCCTCATTGCCTTTACATGTCTAATTCTAGGTTGAGCAATTTCAAAAGGTTAAACAATCTAAAATGTCCACAGACTCGAAGACCACACGCTGTGCTTTAACTACAGGCCGATTGCTCTCCTGAACACTGACCTGAAAATCTTTACTAAGATACTAGCAAAACAGGCTTAACAATTTTATGCCCTCACTAATACATAAAGACCAAGTGGGGTTTATCCCCTGGCGACAGGCGGGAGACAACACTAGGAGAGTGATCGACCTTGGAGGTAGCAAACCGGAACAGGACAGAGGCACTGCTTCTAAGCCTGGACGAAGAAAAAGCCTTTGATAGGCTAGCCCTTCCTGTTAGCTACCCTTCAGAGGGTGGATACGAGAGGTCCATTTCTTCAAGCAATCACCCACCTATACTCATCCCCCCTGACCCTAGTTAGGACTCAATTTGCCTCCTCTCCCACACTACCTATAAATCAACGGGAGTCGGCAGGGCTGTCCCCTATCCCCCCTCTACAACCTATGCATAGAACCCCTCGCTGCCCACATAAGGCAGAACCCAAATATACATGGCATTCCAGTTTGTATAAGGGACTTCAAGCTCTCTATTTGCGGATGACGTTCTGTTAACACTGACACAGCCGCAAATCTCCCTGCCAAACTTGCATGTGGAATTGGACCGATAGTGCCCTTTCAGGCTACAAAATTAACAGCTCCAAGACCGAAGCTCTCCCTCAATATGGCCCCGCTGACAGTCGGCTCTTTCCCAATCCTTCAAATACACATGGGAAATGTCCTCTTTGAAATACCTAGGGGTCCACCTTACCCCTACCTTTGAAACTTCATATAAAGCCAACTTCCCACAACTGTACACGGCTATAAGGGCATCCCTCACAAACTGGAAAACCCTAAAACTGTCTTTGGTCGCTTAGCGACCATTAAGATGGCGATCCTACCCAAACTCTATGTTACTGTATCTTTACGAGACACTTCCCATCCCAATCCCAGCGGCACACCTTAGGACACCTAATAATGTTCTTCTGGAACTATAAAGAGGCATCGGATAGCTAGATCTATTCTATACACCCCCCAGAGCAAGGGAGGACTCTCCTTTCCCAGCATAGCCAAATACTATTTGGCA